>JAEIFV010001876.1:0-13232 GCA_018904265.1 Lordiphosa collinella | reverse complement strand
AAAAAAATAGGGGAAAGTTAACTTCGGCTCGGCCGAAGTTTTGTATACCCTTGCAGCTTCCATTGATAACAAAAATGTTTTTCTAAGACTATTTTTGGGACATTACTTTTCTATGGGATCTATACTATAAAGATGTCTGATTTCTATTAAACTTGGTGAAATCATGGAAAGGCATAATACACTGTTAATTGCGAAATTTGGAGGCGATGTCATTTAAGACAAAAAGTTTTTCTCACTTGAACTCCTTTTTCGACCGATCATTCATACTGCAGCTATATGCTATAGTCATCCGATTTTGACCAATCTTTGTAGAAATGTGTCCAAAGTAAATAAAATAAGTGTATGCAAATGATAAGGAAAAAAAAAGTTTTTCTCACTAGAACTAGTTTTACGACCGATCGTTCCTATGGGAGCTATATGCTATAGTCATCCGATTTCGACCAATCTTTGTAGAATTGTGTAAAAGTATATAGTTTAAGTGTATGCCAATGATAAGGACGTTTTCATTAAAAACAAAAAAGTTTTTCTCACTAGAACTAGTTTTTCGACCGATGGTTCCTATGGGAGCTATATGCTATAGTCATCCGATTTCGACCAATCTTTGTAGAATTGTGTAAAAGTATATAAAATAAGTGTACGCCAATGATAAGGACGTTTTCATTAAAAACAAAAAAGTTTTTCTCCTAGAACTAGTTTTTCGACCGGCCGTTCCTAGGGGCTATTTGCTATTAGTCATCGTTCCGATTCCAATCTTTGTAGAATTGTGTAAAAGTATATAAAATAAGTGTATGCCAATGATAAGGACGTTTTCATTAAAAACAAAAAAGTTTTTCTCACTAGAACTAGTTTTTCGACCGATCGTTCCTATGGGAGCTATATGCTATAGTCATCCGATTTCGACCAATCTTTGTAGAATTGTGTAAAAGTATATAGATTAAGTGTATGCCAATGAAAAGGACGTTTCGACTAAAAACAAAAAAGTTTTTCTCACTAGAACTAGTTTTTCGACCGATCGTTCCTATGGCAGCTATATGCTATAGTCATCCGATTTCGACCAAACTTAGTGAAATCATGGGAAAGGATAGTAAACTAAGAAATACGTACTTTGGAGGCGTTTCCATTAAAAACAAAAAAGTTTTTCTCTTTAAGACTAGTTTTTCAACCGATCGTTCCTATGGCAGCTATATGCTATAGTCATCCGATCCGGCCGGTTCCGACAAATGTGCAGCGTATTTGTACCAAAAGACTTTGTGCAAAGTTTGGTGAGGATAGCTTTAAAACTGACGGAGGAGATAGCATAGAAACAGACGGACAGACGGACAGACGGACAGCGGCTAAATCAACTCAGCTCGTCGTGCTGATCAAGAATATATATACTTTATGTGGTCGGAGATGCTTCCTTCTATGCGTTACAAACATCCGGACAATTTTATAATACCCTCTGCAAACATAAAAATAAAAAAAAAAAAAATAAAAAAAAAATATATAAAAAAAAAATGAATTAAAACTTTCAATTCAATTCCTCAATTCTCAAAAATTGGAGAATTGAAAAAACGTGGCTTTCTGGGAGAGTATCAAAATTCATTCAATTTTCATTTTGAAAAAGTATTGAAGATTTCATGAGTGGATTTGAGTGCAATCATAGTTGTCCTCTAACCGAACCAATCGACCAGTATTTTTATACCCTTGCAGAGGGTATTATAAAATTAATGCGGATGTTTGTAAAGCGACGAAAGGAAGCATCTCCGACCACATAAAGTATATATATTCTTGACCAGCATGACGGGCTGGTTCATTTAGCCTTGTCCGTCTGTATGTCGTCTATTTCTATCTCCTCCGTCAGTTTTAAAGCTATCTTCACCAAACTTTGCTGCAGTCTTTTGGTACAAATACGCTGCACATTTTTTTCAGAACCGGCCGGATCGGATGACTATAGCATATAGCTGCCATAGGAACGATCGGTCAGAAAACTAGTCTTAGTGAGAAAAACTTTTTGTTTTTAATGGAAACGCCTCCAAAGTTTTCTTGGTAAATCCATGATTTCACTAAGTTTGGTCGAAATCGGATGACTATAGCATATAGCTGCCATAGGAACGATTGTTCGAAAAACTAGTTCTAGTGAGAAAAACTTTTTGTTTTAATGAAAACGTCCTTTTATTGGCATTCTATAATATACTTTAACACATTTCTACAAAGTTTTATCAAATCGGATGACTATAGCATATAGCTGCAGTATGAATGATCGGTCGAAAAAAGTTCTAGTGAAAAAAGTTTTTATTTTAAATAGGATCGCCTCAAAATTCGTAATTAACAGTGTACTATGCTTTTCCATGATTTCAACCAAGTTTGTCAAAAATCAAACATCTATATAGAATAGATCCCATAGAAAAAGTAAGGTCAAAAGAAGTCTTAGTTAGAAAAACTTTTTGTTTTCAATGGGAAGCTACAAGGGTATACAAAACTTCGTGTGTGTTTTAACATGGGTACTTCAAAAATTTAGAGTATAATGGTTTGTTTGGCAACTTAAACAATTATTACCAAGATTAGCATTCTCCAAATAATGTTACCCAAGAAATATTAGTTTAGGAATCCAATCACATTAAGCAATTGTGACTATTTTTATACCCTGTACCAAAGGTATGAAATGGTCCCACACCCATGAGAAATTTAAAGCTGTGCCGTATATCCGAGTTCGATGACATTCCAAAACCCCAAATTTGCAAAATCATCTTATGAGTGTTTATGAAAGACGGTTTAATATACGGCTAAATAAGAGTTGAAATCGAACGCTCCAACAACCGCTATATTTGCAAAATTGAGTTATTTGAGTTTAATTTTGATAGATGTAGACGGAAAATTGACACGTCTTCAAAATAATTTAAACTCATATCAAAAGTTGTCAAATTTTGCAATTTTCTTGACCGCTTGGTTTACTCCTCCTATTTACCTGTCTACAATTTCCGTATATCAAATCTGCACAGCAATTTAGGCTAAAATGAAAAATGGGCAAATTCGCAAAATGTTTGACCGTTTAGCCCACATCTTTAATTTGACGACGTATGCCTTGTAATCTAATCATTAAGCGCTTTTATAAAACTCATATGGAAATTTTTGAAAATTTCGCGGTTTTTGGACCATATTCTTCACATTTGTTCGCCTGAGACTGTTCGCAAGCAAGCGTCCAAACAATCCCAAAATTTTCATATGGACAATTCAAAATTGTTTGAACAGGGACCCAAAATATTTTTGAAAATTTTTGATTAGATAAAAAAATATGAAGGATATGCTTTAAAGGTATTCTGTTGGATGAGACACTACTAATTTCGGTTCAGCTTCTCAGATAGACAATAATATCTTATTTTCGATTTTTATTGAAAAAAAATTATTCGCTATTAATTATTAAATATTTTTATTTTATTCTTCGACCATAATAATTTTGAATGATTTTTTTCATATTAATCGAATTTACTATTTATTGGTAGATTTTTATTTGTTTAAATCATCGATGATTTTTTTTGACGAGTTTTATTTTTATTATTCAAGCAAGATGATTATTCTTGATTTTTTCGTTTTTAATCAAAGCATACAAATTAACAGAGATTTTTTTGTTTGAAAATCAAGAATATTAATCCCAATAAGAATTTAGTTCCGAACACATTTAGAAATTTCATAGCAAGCTGTGCAATTGTTTTGTGTATTTCATTTTACAAACGAAAGGCTTTGCGTTGTGCTATAGATGCTTAATTCATATACTCGGGGTTGTGTGTTCGAGTTCTGGTACAAACCATCTTTTTATTTTTTTATCGTTTGTGTAAAAAAAGAGCCTTTGCTTTAATTCCATTAGCAAATTCGGTTATTGAATTCGTATTGGCATCATCATGCTACACAGGACTTTATTGTTGACGATGAAAGAGCATTTCAAAAAGAAGAACGAAAAATTACACATTTGGAAATTTCAAAGCAAGCTGTGAAATTGTTTTGTGTATTTGTATTTGAGACAATTTATTATTGCACAAATCAATATGGGACGAAAACGCAGTCAGCTCATTGGAAAATATTTCCAAATCACTGATGGAATCGCTGCAGTGTGTAAAATTTGCAAAAAAAAATTCCATGGAGTTTACAGCTGCAACTTGTAGCGTCACATCCAATTACTACATAAAGAAGAGTACGACCTGTACATTGCGGAAGATAAGGATGTTCCAGAAAAAGAGTTTAAGTTTGCACTCACATTGCGCCAGAGTGATGTGAAAAATGCCTGCCTGAAAATGGCCACGAAGGAAAACGTACCTTTCAAATTTTTTGATAGCAGTTCATTCAAAATCCTAACCAGGCAGTTGTTTGAAGGAGTGGACTTGCAACCGATAACGTCAAGGAATATTATGGAGTTGGTCAAAGAGAGGAACACAGAACTGAGGAAAAGAATTAAAATGAGTCTTAGCTGCCGTATTTTTTGCATAAAAATTGACACGGCTACACTGCATAATCGCAGCGTATTGGGTGTTAATGCTCAATATTTTGATGGGATACAAAATGTCATATATACCCTCGGTATGATAGAGTTGCAGGAAAAGCACACAGCACTTAACTTAAGCAATGAAATTAGCAATATTTTGTATGATATTTTGGATGATCTCCAAAAATCAAATTTATTGTGTTACTTCTGACAATGGCAGAAACATGATTAAAGCGGTGGAGTGCATCAATGAAGAGAAACCTACAAGAGATGATTATGACCACATTGAAGACCGAATACAGATAGGAACAATCACCTCTGTAAAATGTGCTGCCCACACACTTCAGCTGGCGGTAAAGGAATACCTTAAACATACAAAACTGTTACCAGTTAAACACATAAATATAGTGACTAAGCATATAATATTGAAGTAGAACGTAAATTTATAGATTTTTAGATATTATAGATGACGCATGTGAAACATAAAAGGATTATTCGTGGTAGCTGACAACAGCTCCCAAATTTTGCTTCTGGCTGCTTTTACGAGGTTCCATTTATTGAAGTTTTGGCTGAATCTTCATTTTGGCTCAGCGTAACTCGAAATGCTCTTTCATCGTCAACAATAAAGTCCAGTGCAGCATGATGATGCCAAGACGAATTCAATAACCGAATTTGCTAATGGAATTAAAGCAAAGGCTCTTTTTTTACACAAACGATAAAAAAAATAAAAAATACGGTCTGCACCAGAACTCGAACACACAACCCCGAGTGTATGAATTAAGCATCTATAGCACAACGCCACAGAGCACTTTGGCGTTCGTTTGTAAAAATGTGAAATACACAAAACAATTGCACAGCTTGCTATGAAATTTCTAAATGTGTTCGGAACTAAATTCTTATTGGGATTAATATTCTTGATTTTCAAACAAAAAAATCTCTGTTAATTTGTATGCTTTGATTAGAAACGAAAAAATCAAGAATAATCATCTTGCTTGAATAATAAAAATAAAACAATAAACAAATAAAAATCTATCAATAAATAGTAAATTCGATTAATATGAAAAAATCATTCAAAATTATTATTGACGAAGAAAATAAAAATAAATAATAATAATTATTATTGTGAGGGGAGGGGAAAAAATTAAATTCAAAAATAATTATTATGTTCTGATCTATACATATATACCAGGGACCGTAATCATTATAAGTTATATAATAAAAATTACATAGTAATGATTATATTTTAATTTTTAACAATTTTGTTTATTGACAATAATTATTTTGAGTAATTTTATAAAACTTAGACCGTAATCATTATTTTTGATAGAAAAAAATAAAACTCAAATATAATGATTATTAATGATTTTTACTTTTTCTTCCAATAATAATTATTATTATAATATAATTTTTAAAAGGAAGACCGTAATCATTATTTTGATCAAAAAAATAAAACTCAAAAATAATTATTTTGTATGAGTTTTATTTTTTCATTACTGACAATAATTATTTTTAAGTAATTTTAAAAAACAAATCATATTTTTGATCAAAAAAAAAAAAAATAAAACTCAAACATAATGATTATGTATGAGTTTTATTTTTCGGTTCAAAATCAGAGCTAGTAAATAACAATTGATCGTTTTTCCCTCTGGTCTGCTCAATAACAAAACCGAGAAAAACTCATGCACGCTTGCTCTCGCTCTGAGCAGAACACTTCGATTCTCTTTGTTTATGTTTTCAGTTGACTATTCTCAGTTGAGTTCTTTTTTTTTGCTCGTTCAATAACCATTTATTGAGAGCGGTCTGACTAAGCGCTCGCACATTGAGAGTCAGCAGCTGAGCAAAAAATCAAAAACTCAGCCTGAACGGTCTTTTTTAAGGTCTCTGTACCTGCCAGCGGGCGTCGCATAGCTGGCGGGTGGGCGTGAACGGTCTTATTTTCTTTAATTTGTCTTTTTGGCAATGAAACTAAAAACATAATTTCTCAATACTATAATTAAAATTTATCTTATTTTCGATTCAGATTTGAAAAATATCAGTAAGTTATGTATTGCTGCTTGGCAAAATTTTTTTTATCGTTTTTTTTGCATATTCTTATAGCTTGGATATTTGAGAATATCGTCTAAAAGAAATCCAAATTCTTTAGAAGATACAGCCCTTTTAATGACCCAAAGTGATCTGATTTGCCTAGCAACTGTGAGCCACAAGCCCACACAGACACCGCAAATGACTTTTAAATTTTCACTCACAGCCATTCGGTCAGCTAGTGAACAGAGCAAAAGGAATTAAAATTATTGGTTGTTCGTTGAGCAAAGAGCGAAATGTTCAAGAGCCGATGAGAACGGCTCATCTCTGACTCTTTGCTCAAAGGTCCGCAAATAACTCTTATTTTGAGACAACGAAAAGCGCTCAATTGTTTAGCTCTGCTCAAAATAAAACTCAACAGTAATTTACGGACTCTGGGTAAAATATTTTGCCAATATTATTTTTTATTCTTATAACTGGAACCTAAAGCTACCTCCCAGCATTATTTATTTTCTAAAATTTGTTTTCAGACTAGTCCAATAGCACAGCCTTGCTTTAGTAAAGATATCGTATCAACTTCCTTCGAGGCAGAGAATGCATTGCTTTCGCAAAACTCAAACAACTCTTCGCTGTTAAATGAGTTCTTGCAGACCATTGAGGTTGCTTCAGATGATGAAACTGAAGATGGCGGGCCAACTGATGAAATAAAAAAGGGATATGCAGAAATTGACGGCTATAGGCCAAAGCCAATTTGCTTGACCTCCAATATTATGGAGTATTGGGAGGAAAAGCGATTTCTATACCCAACTTTATACCAGCTGGCCAAAGTGGTACATTCGGTTCCTGCAACACAAGTGAGTGTTGAAAGATCGTTTTCGGCCCTCAAAATGATGCTCACGGATCAAAGGTGCAACCTCGGTGACGGGTCATTGGCGAAATTACTTTTTTCGTAGAATTAAATAATAATTAAATATATGATAAATTAATTATTAAATTTTTTAAAAACAAATTTTAGAAAAAATAATGCTGGGAGGTAGCTTTAGGTTCCAGTTATAAGAATAAAAATAATATTGGCAAAATATTTTACCCAGAGTCCGTAAATTACTGTTGAGTTTTATTTTGAGCGAAAAAAATAAAACTCATTCATAATCATTATTTTTGAGTTTTATTTTTTTTTGATCAAAAATAATGATTACGGTCTAAGTTTTAAAAAATTACTCAAAAATAATTATTATCAGTGAAGAAAAAAGTAAAAATCATTAATAATCATTATTTTTGAGTTTTATTTTTTTCATCAAAAATAATGATTACGGTCTAAGTTTTAAAAAATTACTCAAAAATAATTATTATCAGTGAAGAAAAAAAGTAAAAATCATTAATAATCATTATATTTGAGATTTTTTTTTTTTTATCAAAAATAATGATTACGGTCTAAGTTTTATAAAATTACTCAAAAATAATTATTATCAGTGAAGAAAAACGTAAAAAATTATAAATTTAAAAATCATGACGGAAATGCAGAGAATAAGAAAAAATAAAGATTATGGTGTGAACCATTTTTTTCTAGGTCCATTAGAAGTGTGTGATTTTTTTAGTTAAAAAAATAAAAATAATCATTATTTACGGTCCCTGACATATATATAAAAGTGAAAGTATGTTTGTCCCTTATGGGCGTCTAAACCGCTGAGCCGATCTTCACGAATTTTTCACAGTAAGTTCATGTCGATCAGGAAAGTGTCACAGGCTATGTCTCATGTCTGTGAAATGGTCCAAAAAACCGCGAAATTTGCAAAATTATACCGTTCATCCGATTGCAATGAAAATGTGGGAATGGTTGAACGCTTGCCCCGGAAGGTTTCTAAGTTGAAAAAATTTGCGGAAAACGGTCAAAAAACCGCGAAAATTGCAAAATTTAAGTTTTGGCAAAAACTTTGGGAAATTGATCGACGCTTGCCCAGGAAGGTTTCCAAGTAGAAGAAACCGCGAAATTTGCAAAATGTTCGTTTGTTATAAAACTTTGGATGATTCTGATTTCAAGAAATGGGCGGAAAAGAGTCCAAAAACCTCGATAATTCGATAACTTCATCCGATTGCGATGAAATTTTGGTCAATGGTTAGGCGCTTGGCTGCGAAGGTTTCTAAGGTCCAAAAATCTCGAAATTCGCAAAATTATACCGTTCATCCGATTGCAATCAATCTTTGTGAAATGAATTGAAAGCTTGCTCGAGAGGGTTTCTAAGTTTAAGAAATTTGCAGAAAATTGTCCAAAAACCGCGAAAATTAAAAAATTTGCGGTTTTGGTAAATCCTTTGGATAGTGGTTCGACGCTTGCCCGGAAAGGTTTCCAAGTAGAAGATATGGGCGGAAAATGGTCCAAGAACCGCGAAATTTTCAAAATGTTCGATTTAGATGAAGCTTTGACGAATGGTTGTACGCTTGCCCGCGAGGGTATCTAAATTGAAGAATTTGGCCGGAAATGGTCATAAAACCGCGAAATTTCAAAAAACTTTACCGTTCATCCGATTGCCATAAAACTTTGGGCAACGCTTGCCCGCAAAGGTTTGTAAGGTCCAAAAATTGCGAAATTTGCAATATAACCTTAGGAGAATTTATGAATGCGCTTAGTACTTATATTACAATGCCGGCGTTGGTAAATGGAAGCTGAAGATTACACGGTCCAAAATATTGCGAAATTTGCAAATTTTTGATTTGAGACTGGATTATTGTGAAGATTTGATAGACAGCAATTGTAGACGGGTAAACAGGAGGTTTTAATCAAACGGTCAAAAAAGTCACAATTTGAAAAAAAGTCACGATTTTAGATTATCATAAAGACGTTTATATAGACGGTCCAAAATGTTTATTCCGACATGCAGCCTGCACTAGATTGAATATAATACCTCTCTTAAGAATCATAAAAACCCGGGCGACGCCGGGTATTCAGCTAGTTTTTATATAAAAAGGAGTTATTTGTTCGGTCCCTGGTTTGAAGTTAAAAAAATAGGGGAAGTTAACTTCGGCTCGGCCGAAGTTTTGTATACCCTTGCAGCTTCCATTGAAAACAAAAAAGTTTTCTAACTAAATATACTTTTTGGACCTTACTTTTCTATGGGATCTATACTATAAAGATGTCTGATTTCGACCAAACTTGGAATCATGGAAAAGCATAATTCACACTGTTGAATACGTTAAATTTAAAAAAGGGTAGGAGGCGATATGGTTTTCATTGCAGCAGCTATATGCTATAGTCATCCGATTTCGACCAAACTTAGTGAAATCATGGGAAAGGATAGTAAACCAAGAAATACGTACTTTGGAGGCATTTCCATAAAAAACAAAAAGTTTTTTTCACTAAGACTATTTTTCGATCGATCATTCCGATGGCAGCTATCTGCTATAGTCATCTGATTTTGACCAAACTTTACGAAATTGTGTAACAGTATATAAAATAAGAATATGCCAATAAAAAGGACGTTTTCATTAAAAACAAAAAAGTTTTTCTCACTAGAACTAGTTTTTCGACCGATCGTTCCTATGGCAGCTATATGCTATAGTCATCCGATCCGGCCGGTTCCGACAAATGTGCAGCGTATTTGTACCAAGAGACTTCGTGCAAAGTTTGGTGAGGATAGCTTTAAAACTGACGGAGGAGATAGCATTGAAACAGACAGACGGACGGACGGACAGACGGACAAGGCTAAATGAACTCAGCTCGTCATGCTGATCAAGAATATATATACTATATATATATATACTTTTATACCCTCTGCAAGGGTATAAAAAGTTAACTTTGGCTCGGCCGAAGTTGTGTATACCTTTGCAGCTTCCATTGAAAACAAAAAAGTTTTTCTAACTAAGACTACTTTTTGGACCTTACTTTTCTATGAGATCTATATTACATAGATTTCTGATTTCGACCAAACTTGGTGAAATCATGGAAAAGCATAATACACATTTAATTACGAAATTTTGAGGCGATTACATTTAAAACAAAAGTTTTTCTCACTAGAACTTCTTTTTCGACCGATCATTCAAACTGCATCTATATGCTACAGTCATCCGATTTTGACAAAACTTTGTAGAATTGTGTAAAAGTATATAAAAAAACCAGAGGTCCACAGAGTATATTAAGTATGTGCAAAAGTATGTAACAGGCAGAAGGAAGCATCTCCGACCCTATAAAATATATATATTCTTGATTAGCATCAACAGCCGAGTCGATCTAGCCATGTCCGTCTATCCGTCCGTCTGTCTGTCTGTCCGTATGACCAAACTGATATCAGAGATGGTAAGAGATAGAAGTTTGACGTGTATGGGACTTATGCTTCTTATACTTGCAGGCAGATCAAGTTTGTTTTCCAATTCCGCCCCCACAAATTGGAAAAAACGTCATATCGCCCACAGTTTTACAGATAGAAGGTTTGTTCCTTCTGGACATATTTAGTAATCAGGATTATTTATCGATCCGCCAAAAGGCTACAGATCAGATGAACGATTGTCGAGTTATAAGGGGAAAACAAACAATTATGGGCTGCACATTAAGGTGACGGGCAGCACTTCACAGTACAGAAATTTTATAGTCTGGCTCGACCCACTTTCTTTCTTGTTTTTATCTAGGTAAGGTACAGGGTAAATGTTAAAAATATACCTAGTTAAGGCCTGTATCTAGCACTGCGGAAAATTCTTGCCAGGAATTTGCTATTTATTTTGAGTTTGTGGAACCCAAGTAAAATATTATGGCCAAGTTTGAATTTAATTAACTTTTATCAAAATAACGCTAAGCCAACTTTGGTCTACCATTGTAGACTTAATTTCAGTACGACGAAACTAGTGGTTTATTATTGATTGAGTGGTCGGGTGTGATGACATCACACCTCGACATCAGCCACATTGGTCTCACAATTCGTTCCAAATTATTGGGCCAATGGCTGAGCACTGCACACACTGCAGTGTGGCCCAAGAAGAAATAAGACTCTGGTACCCAATTAAATAAAGTATGTTATATTTGAATACGAGATAAGAACAAGAGCTCAGCAGTCGGGTCAGTACCTTGGCAAAGTGAATCTGCTCATGTGTAGCAATAAGGGAGAATGAAACTATTACAAAACAGTTAATTAAATTAAATCTTGTACTATATTTATATAAACATTATCTTGCGTATGCTTTGTTCTCCACCCCCATTTGCCTCCATCTATGCGCTCATCACATCCAAAATTATTGTCTGCAATATATTCCTGAGCTGTGCAATAACTGTTTTTGGGTTCCACACACACCTTAGAAACGCCGCTATCGATACGCCCCTATCTAAAAAATGTGTGGATTTTTGGTCAAGTTGCAGGATACTAAACAAACGAAATCGTAAACAGAAAATTCCTGGCACAATTTTTTCATATGAACTTTGGCAGGAATTTTTGATTTTCCGTTGCTGGATACTCGGCTTTAAGGTAAAAGGTATCCAAATTTCCAGTACACAGGTACGAAATAGTTTCTTTTAAATTGAAAAAGCATTGTTCATCCATTTTATTATTAAAATCAAAACAAAACAACCCTAGTTCATTACAAATATTGCTAAAGTCATACATAGATATAAGGCACTGTAAGAACTTAAATCCAAAAAGAAGATTTGAAAATGGAGCATTTTGATTTCATTTAACGTTATATTAGCAGAGCTAGGCAAAATGGTATTATACTTATAAAAAACATTACAAATATTTTTATAATTAAGTATAGATGCTATTATCTGCCAGTGCGTGTGCGTGAACAACCATCGAAATCGATCACAACAATTGGACATTTCGCGCACGTGTCACTGTTTCTGTTTGGTGCTGATTTGGTCTTGAGGCATCATTGGTCCATTTTTCTTTCAAAATGAAGAAGCCACCGTGACCGTGAATGGTGAGCGCTGCCGCGCAATGTCAAAATTTCACTGTATATTCTTGAAACATGTATAAATATATTCTTAAATTTTAGTCAAACTGAATGTTAGCAGGCTCAAGGTCGAGGTTTGATTATAGTTCAATAATCAACCAGAAAATTCAACAGAGAATACATTTTGAACAATGAACAGTAGAGCTGTGGCTGTGTAGACGGCCGTTTCGGCTGCCGCCATGGCAAAGCCTTCGTCAGTACACTTTCAGTTGCTGTCACACCAACAAGCCATTTGCAAATCCTATTTATACTACAAAGTCGGCGAATAAATTGTTGAGAATTCCAAGTGCACAAATTTGCACGAACTTTCAAAATGCATATACCTTCATATACCCTATAAAAGCGGAGCTTAAAGCTAGTTGAAAGTTCGTGCAAGCTTGTGCCCGGGAAATTCTAGCTTAAAAGCTGGTTAAAGTTCGTGCAAATTTGTGCACGTGGAATTCTCAACAATTTATTCGCCGACTTTGTAGTATAAATAGGATTTGCAAATGGCTTGTTGGTGTGACAGCAACTGAAAGTGTACTGACGAAGGCTTTGCCATGGCGGCAGCCGAAACGGCCGTCTACAAGCCACGGCTACTGTTCATGTTCAAATGTATTCTGTTGAATTTTCTGGTTGATTATTGAACTATAATCAAACCTCGACCTTGAGCCTGCTAACATTCACTTTGACTAAATCAAAATAAAGTCGTTAAACCCATATTCAGATATTCTTAAAATTTTGAAATAATTGATAAAGTAGTTTTTTTAATAAAAATTCCCAAAATCACCTTTTTTTTTAGGCCATCACACTAGGTGTGCCCCTTAAGTGATTGGTTCTTCGAGGA
>JAEIFV010001875.1:0-13329 GCA_018904265.1 Lordiphosa collinella | reverse complement strand
CTTTGCAGCGAATCCTTCCGATGCCTTCGAGAGATGGTGCGTTTTGGCTATACCTCGTCGCCAACCACTGGTTTCCAAGCGCGTCTCTTCTTAGGTTATAATGGCGGCCGATCCTGCGCCGCCTTCTCCATATTTCTCCTTGCCACTCGAAAATCTCCCTTTAGCTTCTTCGCGTTTTCTCCCATCCCTTTTGCGTGTCCTGTTCCGAGATTGCTATTGTCGTGCCAAGGCATTAGGTAACCGTGGTTTCCCTTCCTTGTACGAGAAACGCGGTGTGTATCCTGCCGATTCCGCCACACTGGAATTTACTGCTAAAGTCAGTTCTGGTAGCAGCCTCATCCCACCTTTCTGATCAGAGCCTCAAACTGAGCTATCAGTCTTGACCGTCCATGTTTGCTCGCTCCCATTGGGGTTTTTCTTGCGGGAGCATATGGTAGCTTTGTAAATTGATGAGATACCCCATCTCTTCCAAGAATCGATTAAATGCCTTACTTGTGAACTGAGCTCCATTGTCAGTTATTAACACCTTGGGTACCTCGAACCGCGCCAAGATCCGTTCCCTTAACGCTTTCTGCAAGGCCACCGCCGTTGCTGTTCTCAGTGCTACTAGTTCTGTCCATTTCGAAAATCGATCGATCAGTACTAGTAACACCGATTCCCACGCTCGATCGATGCAATGGCCCTACGACTCCTGCACAAACCGTTGCCCACGGCTCTTCGGGGATCTGCGTAAGCATCTTCACCGCTTGCAATTGCGTGACGGTTTATTTCTGGCATGTTCGCATTTCCCGACATACTTGCGAATGTCTCTTTTCATTCCTGGCCAATAATACCTCGCAGCTACTCTTGCGATTGTTCGCCGAGGTACCCGTGTGCCCTGCTGTTGCCGCATCGGGTTCTCATGTAGCACCCTTTTTCTGCTCTTTTCTGGCACGCACAATTTTCCCGCTGCTACTTCTTCATGTCCTTTCTATGAGGTAGAGGTCGACGTACAAATTTCCCGTCCTTTAAGTAATCAGGAAATTTTTGCGGATTGTGTTGAATCTTCTCCTCCATTCTCTGAATCCACCGATCTTCTCACCTTCATCGGCAACATCAGTTTATCGCACTTTCCCGCATCCAATGGTTGCCGTGAGAGTGCATCGGCTTCTACATTCAGTTTGCCTTTTCTGTACACTACCTCAAAATCATATTCCGCTGCAATTCCTAATGCCCATCGGGCAACCCGCCCCTGATGGACTTTCTATAGAATTCAGCCATTTTGAATGCCATGTGATCCGTTATGACTTTAAAACGGTATCCCTCTATGTATTGCCTTAGTTTATGGACTGCCCAAACTATCGCCAGACACTCTTTCTCCGTAGCCAGAGAATTCTGTTCTGCTGCGTTGAGAGTTCACTGCGTAAGAGATAACTTTTCTCTCTCCTTCGTCTGATAACTGAGTTAGTATAGCTCCCAAACCGTAAATGCTCGCATCCGTTTGTAACACGAATTCTTTCTCAAAAATCCGGGCACGCCAATACGGGTGCAGACGTTAGTCTTGCTCGAACTTCCTCGAACGCATTACGTCTTTTTCTCCGTCCACTCCCATTTGGTTCCCTTTTTAAGCAGAGAGTTCAATGGCTGTACCGTAGACGCGAATCGGTACAAATCGCCTGTACCATGACGCTACCCCCAGATACCGTCTTAACTCTTGACGTTTGTGGGTGGTTTGAGTTCCATGCTGCCATTTTTGCCACTTTGTCCGGGTCCTTTTTATTACCTTCCTCAGTCACCATATGCCCCAAGTACCTTAACTCCCTTTTGAAAAATTCGCACTTCTCGACATTTATTTAAGGTTTGCTGCCCGTCAATCTGCGAAATACCTCAGCCAGATTTTTCATATGCTCTTCCAGTGTCCGCCCAATCACAATGATGTCGACCAAATATGCAAACGCATGCGGCATCATTTCTAGACAATTACTTGGTCAAGTGCTCTTTGGAAGTGGCTAGGAGCTGACGCGAGGCCAAACGGCATCACTCGCCACTGGAATAGCCCCCTTCCTGGAACCGTAAAAGCATGGTCTGCTTTCTGGTTCCAATGGAATTCGAGTAGCCATCCTTTAAAGTCGAGGCTACTTATGTATTTCCAGCTTCCCTCAATTGCTCAAGGATATGATTTACTCCTAGGCAGTGGATATGCATCCTTTTCAGATCGTGCATTCGGCTGTCCTAAAATCAACTCAAAACCTCCATTTTCCGTTCTTCTTCTTGACCATTACCACTAGTGCACTAAAGGACTTTTCGACGGCTCAATGCAACCCTTTTCAAAAGTTCATCCACTTTTGCTGTTTATCCCAGCCTGCATTTTCGGATTTTTGGAAAATATCGTTGCTTTCCGCCTGTCGTCCTTCATAGCTTGTCCGATGCTGTGTAATGTTCGATAGACCCTTCATGTTTTGCAAATTCTGCTAATTCTTTTAGCAAAAATTTTTTACGCGTTTCTGGACTTTCTATCTCAGGCGCATGTCTTGTTCTTGGCTCTTTTGGACTGTTCTCGATTTCCACGACTGCTAACACGATATTTTCTCCCTCCAACCAACCATTTCTTCTGCCTCTTAATGGATCCTAATTGTCATCCCCGCACATTTCACTTTCAAACCACCGGCCTTCACTAGGAAATCCCATCCCAACACCAGTCCATCTATGACTCTGGCAGGACCAGTAATTCCACGTTAAATCCTATTTCCGAAAACTTATCCTTGCTTCAAATTGCTCGCAAAACGTTGCTGCTCCTGCCATCTGCTGGCCTCACCTGTCTCCTTACTCGGTTTAGCGATCCTTCCCCACGCATTCTCTGCAACATTTCCTCGCTCAGTAAACTACTGGTAGCCCGAGTGTCTTAGACTGAGGTCTTAGGCGCTGTCTTTCCGTCAGCACTGTTGCAGACAAATGCGCTCCCTCGTCCTTTTACTTCTATTAGTGTTGAGGGGCTGGTCCTGACGACACCCGCTCGTCCCTCGCAGACCGGAGTCCATCATTTGCCCGACGTCTGCAGCACTCCCAGGTTTTTCACTCTATCCTTCCACACTGCCAACAGTACTCTCTCCACACCCCTTGACTCGCGCAAAATGCCCACCTGCCCGCACCGCCGGCATGCTTGTGAGGGGTTTTCTACAAATCCTTCCCGCGCGGTTGAGCAACCGCCTGGTGCATGTCCTTGGGGTGCTATTCACACATCTGTGACAACCGTCATTTTGTGCCTGAGATTCTGTTCCGGGTGTGGTAGGAGAGCCGACTGCCATAAAACGCGACCCTATTCGGTCTGCTTTCCTGCCTCAAATTGTACCTGTCTCTCGCTCCAACTCTTCCAAATTCGTCTGCTAGCTTCATTAGTTGGTTTAAGATTGTCGCACAAAAATGGTCGTACAAACGCTCTCAAATCTGGCAAGCTGTTATTTAATATCGTACTTTAGCTGCCTAGATGGTTTATAACGCAGTGGTCGCATTAACGTCTGCATCTCGACCTTGGGTAAATCTTAAACTTTTCGGATAATCCCTGTTTCCTTCTGTATACTTCGTCTTCCACCTTTGTAAAGTAGTCTCTTGGGAAATACTCTTGAAACTCTCCAGAAAACGCTACCCAAGTGGTCCCACTGCTGGTTATTTGCCACATACCACTTTAGAGCTATCCCTTTTAACAACTCCGGCATTGTCCTAGGTAACCAATTCAAGTTTATTCCGTATGTGTCCACGGACCACTCTACTTGTTCAATAAACTCTAGTGTGGCCCACTTTCCATCGAAAACTGATTCCCCATTCTCTCACCTGTTTGGCTACTTTGGAGTAGTCACTCCCTTTTGTGGTTGTTCCGGCGTCTGTCTTCCTTGTTCCGCGTATTTTTGGCTTAGCGGTCATACTGGGTATGGACAATTCCACTCCAGTTCGAAGTCCTGCCCCGGTAGCTGTTAGCTGATCTTTTACCGGACTGTTCCTTTGGGTGAGGGGCGGGCAATTCGTCGATCCTCAGACCCAATCTCAAGTCCTTTTCCATACTTTGTGCCCATTCACCAAACTCTTTCCCTCATATTTTCTCACTGTTCCACTCACTTCCAACCCAAATTCCTTCGCATATTTAACCAACTCCTCCTTTTTGAGATATACACCCATGCTCGTACCATTTTTACGCTGTTTTATTCTTCTTATTCTTGCAATACCATGTTGGGCGCCAGTTGCAACGAACCTTTGCAGCTGGGCTTGCTCAGGGGTGCGGGGATCGCCTTCAACAAATTTATATTGAAGAATTGCAAAAATAAGAAGACAATGATTTTTTAAATGTACTTAAGTCTATATTTGGGTTGGTGTAAATCACCTAGAAAATAAGCTTTAGGCTAAGTTCCCAATTCTTCATACACTTCAGTTCTTAATTCGACCGTTCGCCCGTTCGTGCTTGCTCCCGTACCGATCTCGAAGTACTCGCTCAGTTTCTAGTGCCACGTCCGCCTTCGTCGTGCCAATCGCCTCGACAACGCAGGACTTTCGCGCGAACACCGGCTATCGTTGACCTCCTTGCCACTTAACGTCGAGCCAATCGCTTCGACTTTCCGCAAGTTTACGTCACTCTGCCTTCTCTGACTACCGTTGACTTCCTTGCCACTTAACGTTGAGCCAATCGCTTCAACTTTCCGCAAGTTTTACGCCACTCTGCCGTTTCGGTTGTCGTTTGCCCGCACTTCGGTTCACACTGATTACTGCTGCTCCGCGCACTTGTAAATCTCCAACTGTCCCGTCTTCTGGGCAGCCGCTCCTTATATAGCTGCTTCGCAGGCCCGTTCCACTGCTTCAAGCAGGGCCTGTCTCATCCAGACACCGTTATGTGTCTCAAACGGGGCCTGCCTGGCTTCATTGCTGCTGCTGCTGTTTCTCGACCGGGGCCTTCCTCTGCTGCTGCTCCATCGCTGCAACGGGACTTTCCTGTGCTGTTAGCAACAAACGAACCGTCTGCTGGCAGCCGTCTAGAACATTCTGTCCCGTTGGTTCTCGCCTCTCCGCCAACTCCCCCCTCGCCGCCGTCTCCAGTTATGGTTCCGTTAGAGCAAGGCCTTGCCTCCGGCCACGGCCCTTGCTCTCTAACTCTCCACAGATCGCTCTCTCTCGCTCTATCATCATGAGAGCGAGCTTTCCCCAATTCGCCGTGCTACCCTGTAGTTCCCGGCTTGTGAGGAATTACTCCTCACACTACATAGGTACAGCCTTTCTAAACTCGGCCATGAAGCTGTTCTCGTCAATACTCTTAAAGCGCTTGGAGATTTGGGTGGACAACCGTGATTTGCTCAGCGAAAGCCAGTTTGGCTTCAGGAAGCATTTTTCGACAGTAGATTGCATATTTATTTTGACATCGATCGCAGCCTCGTATTTGCAGTCCAAAAAAAACATTTTGTCTGCTTTATAGACTTTAAAGCGGCGTTTGTTACGATTAACAGAAATAGCTTAATCTACAAGCTCAGCAACATGGGTATTTCGTCAAAGTTTGTAAACATTCAGCACAATATGTACGACGAAAATTTCGCAGCGGTTTGGGACGGAAAATTCGAATCACATCTTAAGATAAAGCTGAGTGAGTCGATAATGGCGCTAAACAATACCTGGGGCAGTCTGATGAGTAAGCAAAACGTGCTTCCGAGCGTGAAATACAAAATGTTTGAAGCTACAGCTCGCTCTATTATGTGTTACGCATCACAGGTGTGGCGCTAGACATAATCGGCGGTGTCCCACAAATCTCTTCCAACCAAATTCCAACCCAAAACCAATTCTCGGTGTCCTAGAAATCTCTTTCGGTTGGTTTCAAAGCTCTCGTATTTTGTTGGGAGATTTTGGCAAACCATCCTATACGCAAACCAGCCAATACATTTCCCAACCAATAGCGAATTCACCAACCCACGCAATTTATCAGCACTGTTTTTGTAGTAGGACCATAATCCTATGCACACCTCCTTTCGAACTCGACTTTCGGACTAGACTTTCGAGCTAAACGAAATCTCTCGAAGTTCTGGGACACCGACGGATTTCACTAGCGACTTGCAAACCAACCGAAGCCTAAATCTCTAGAGATTTCCAGGACACCCCTGAATGAATTAGAGAAACTGCTGCGGTTTTTTATCAAGAAACTGTTTAAGCTGCCGCAAAATAGTCCCACTTATGCGAATCACATTGCGACTGGACTTCCAGAACTTTATTGCTACACGTTAAGCATGCATTTCCAACATATGAGAAAACTGATGGGCAAGCCGCAATCAAGATTGGTATACAAAATAGCAAAGGAACTACTCTCAAGAGAAGGACAATGTTTTCAAGAATGGCGTTTAATGGCAGCAGAACATAATGTGACCCTAGACCTGATACATCACCTCTCTTGGGAAAAATGCACACGACTCGATTTTACAGAGTATTGCAGCGAAATCAAAGGAAAAGTTTATAGCAGAGGCCCTTCAAAGCACCAGCTAACGGATGTATAAACACCTAAGCTTCTCTTTGGGTGAAGGAAACTATTTCAATGACCGGTACCATGTGAATTCAATATCACAAATCTTCAGAGCTGGATGTGATCTTCTTGCACTGAACTACAGGACGCACAGTTCAAATACCCATTTTGAAAACGAATGCTCACTTTGCAACAGGCATGCGATAGAAGACACTCTCCACTTCCTGGCCGAGTGCCCAATTCTAAGAGAGATAAGAATTGTTTAATGGCAAAATTCCAGCCTATCCCAATCACAACTCATAGAGATTTTAAACGGACAAAACTGGATCACACTCGCAGGCTACATACATGAAGCATTAATTTACAGGAATCAAATTATGCTAGAACTGTGTTGAATCATCGGCAGGGAAATAACTTCCATAAATTAAAAATAGGAAAATAAATATACATTGATTTCATTAATACTGTAAATATGACTGACGGCAAAATGCCATTGTCAAACTGTTTTTTTTTAACAAAACTACTACTACAACTTCTATTCCGAAAATGTATATACGATATTAGAGAAAAATTTTTATAAACAAACCCATTTCATTCGATTATTTTTTTATATTTTTTGACCTGAAATTTTGAATAAAATTCGTAAAATGAATTTTTTTTCAGTTGTTATTATATGCTACATTTTATTCTTTGATTTTTTAATGGGGTTAAGCTTTGTAATTAGAAAAACAAATTTTTGATTTAAGTTATTTTCGTCATCAGAGCCCGATAGGCAATCACAAGAATCATCGCTTTTATCATCAACATCGTTATTGTTGTCACATAACGAAATTTTCTGGCCCCACCAACATCCCAGTGGCGCAAATGCTCATTATTACGTCCACAAAAAACCTTAACAAACCCGAATCCCCGTCCGGTGAAAAACAGATTACATTTCAAAATCGCTTATGGGTTGGTAATGTGCTTACATTACGCTATACAACCTGGATTACTTCCTTGAGAGTAATGACATAAATAACACGGTGTGACAGAAAAAAAACTTCTGGGATGCGACATAGTGTAGGTTGTAGATATAGTTAAATGTAGCATGTGGCATACCACAAATTTTTCGTGCACATCAAAATTTGGAATAACGGTTAAAAGTCCGTCTTTTCGAGGTTGATATAAAAAATCATATATCTTAAACTAGGGCGTCCCATAAAGTTTCCAATGCGTCTTTGGAAAGAGAAATGTAACACCTTCCCAACAGTGTACTACATTGCAATCTCGGATAAAAAGTGGGGGAGCTACATGAAAAACAAATAGAATTTTTCAGTTTTTTTCGACTTCACCGTACTTTAAATGAAAATGAATAGGTCAAATTTATATAAAAACTATTTTTTTGCAGTTTCAAAAACATTTAATTTTCCGTCTTCTGCAACTTAGTTTATTGAAATCGAGTAATAATATTGGTTGAGTTTTTTAACTTTTTAGGAAAAACCTTAAAAAGCCTAATTAAAACAAGTAGGAAAGTTGGGGAAGCCTGACTATAATACACCTTACCCAAAAAGTGTAGGCTCAGTGTAAATTTAGATGCTGCAGAAGTGCTGAAAGCAATGCTGCGACTGCGCTGCAGCAGAGAAGTTTCTTTCGCTTCCATCTTGACTATCGTTCATCCGATCTTTTACCAAGCCTTTGGTGGACCGATAAAGAATCCCGATTACTAAATATGTCCAAAAAGTACGAAACCTTCTATCTATAAAACTGCCGAAAATATGACGTTTTTTTCTAAATTTCGGGGGCGGAAGGGGCGTGGCAAAAGTTGAAAGTAGTTGATCTGCCTGTAAGCATATGAAGCTTATGTTCCATACATGTCAAACCTCTATCCCATACCATCTCTGAGATCTATTTATTAATATAGACAGACGGACGGACTTACAGACTGAGGCTATACAATACATATTCTAAAAAAAATTATTCAATAATTTACACTAAAAAACTCAAAATTTTTCGGTCGAGTTTGGCGCGACTATCACCATATTGCGAAAATTTCGTTATCCGAAAAAAAATTTAATAACTTTGCTAATTATTGACCGATTTTGAAAATAGGAGTTCTAACCGTGAGATGTAGTTCTTAAACAATAAATCAAATATTGGGGGTTTCTAACCAAATAGTGTTCAAAAAACGTCACAAAGAAAAAAAGGGGGAAAAAAACCAATCAAAAATGGTTTACGTAGCAAATACTCCAAGATAAGAAATGAATCTGATCAGTCATATATGTATCTTTAAAGACCCTAAATTTCTTCTTTTTTGAAAACCGGTAAGAAAATAAAAATCATTTGATATATTACAAAGTTATGGGCGTATAAGTGAGTGTTTGAGCGAAAAAAGGCTTTTTTACCGTTATTCAAAATTTCGATGTTGTTTGTTATTTTAAAAAAAGTGTTTTCATTTTTTTATCACACCGTGTAATGGATTACAAAATTAAATAAATAAATCTTCAGTAATGTAGTTGTTTATTATTTAAATTTTCAAAAAATTAAAACCCAAAAAAATAACAATATTGTTTTTTAACTTTTAATTATAATTTAATATTATAAACGAAAAAAAAGAAACAATATTTTTTTAAACATAACATCATAATCATATATTATAAAACAAAACAAAAATAACAACATTTTTTAGTCTTTCATGGAAATTAAAAATAAAAATTCGTAAACATTATTCTTATTACATTATCTATAATAAGACAAAACCTAATAATAAAAATAATGAAGAAAATGTTAATATAAAAAAAATGTAACTTTTAACATCATTGATGTAAATATGGATGATTTAAATATAGATGATGTCAATAAATTATATTTATTTATAATTATAAAAATTTATCAAATATTTATATTTACATATTTTCATAATCAATGTTGTTTTTGCCGGCTCGAGGTCAACCTCGAGCCTGACCTCGGGCCGGCAAAAACAACATTGTTACAACACAAAGGTCACCAACCGGAATCATTATTTTCATAATCAATATTTAAGTCATCCATTTTTACATCATTAATATTAATATTTTCATTTGTATTCATTAAAACATTTTCTTCATTATTTGTATTATTAGGTTTTGTCTTATTGTCGAATTTTGTTTCGCCAGCCTCCCTTTTGAACGCGAAAACAGTTCCTGATGGTAGCGATGTAGCTCTTGTTGGTCCAGCCTTCGGTCTTAATAGCATCTGTTAACTAAAAATTATTAATTTGTTGTCATTGAAAATAAAATTAATATGATTTATACATACCAGACAGAGCATCGTTCAACGCTTTGAACTGTTTAAATGGTTCTTTTCCATTTAGGCCGTCAAAATTGAGGTTTGGGATGATGCTTTTTCCAACAATATTGCCTTATGCAATATTTCGTAGAATTCGCACCTGTTCAAATTAAAGAAAAATCTTTAAATTCAATTATATTACATATATTAATAATATATTACATATACATATAATTACATAATTGTTCTTGTCTGCGTTGACCAGTTTGTCAACCTTTGACAAGTCTTCCATATTTGTTATGGGAAACACAATGGCTGCCGGAGGCGTGTCATCATTTGTCAACTTCTTTATAATTGTCAACATTTCAATTTGACGTTTTTCGATGTTTGTTTACGTATTTTTTATGTCTTTGACATCTTCTTCCAGCATTGAAATGCGGTCCATATTTGAATTCTCTCCTTGAAACTCGGAAGAGCTGGCCAAAAACTGTTTCTTAAACATAACTTAAATAAAAATGAATAAGCAAAAAATACTTAAGTCTGAGAATGTAAAATAGGAAAAAAGAACAAAATTTTTGTTATACGAGGTGTGTTCAAAAAGTATCGCGAATTTTGTGTTTTTTCAAAAATTATTTATTTATTCATGAATATCTATTTTGTCCCCTTCAAAGTAATCCCCATGAAATATTATACACTTATGCCAACGGTTTTTCCAATCTTCGAAGCACTTCAAAAAATCATTTTTTTTATCTTGTTCAGCTCCTCCTTCGATAACGAAGGACTTAATCTCGTCAAGCGTAGCGTAACGTCGTCCTTTCATGGGTCTCTTCAGTTTAGAGAACAAGAAAAAGTCACAGGGGGCCAGATCTGGGGAATACGGTGGCTGCGGCATCATTAGTGTGTTGTTTTTGGCCAAAAAGTCGCGCACAAGCAACGATGTGTGAGCAGGGGCGTTATCGTGGGGCAAAAGCCAATTTTTGTTCTTGCACAAATCCGGGCGTTTCTGGCGGATTGCTTCGCGCAAATTGCGCATAACTTGCAGGTAATATTCCTTATTGACCGTTCTTCCCTGTGGCAAGAACTCATGATGCACCACGCCCCTGCAATCGAAGAAAACTGTCAGCAAAACTTTCACATTCGACCGAACTTGGCGCGCTTTTTTCGGTCTTGGTTCGTGCGGCAGCTTCCATTGAGATGATTGAGCTTTGGTTTCCACGTCATAACCATAAACCCACGATTCGTCACCAGTTATGACCCTCTGGAGCAAATTTGGGTCGTCGCGGACAGAGTTTAACATCTCATTAGCAATGTTCATGCGATGCTGTTTTTGGTCGCAATTGAGCAATTTTGGTACGAATTTCGCGGCGACACGTCTCATGCCCAAATCATTGATAAAAATCGAATGGCACGAGCCAAAAGATATGTTTAGGTCCTCAGCAACTTCTCTAACGGTGATTCGACGATTGGCCAATACCATTTTCTCCACTTCATTAATTTTTTCGTCTGTTGTTGAATTGCTCGGGCGTCCGGCACGCTCTTCGTCGTTCACATCTTCTCGGCCTTCTGAGAACATTTTGTACCACCGATAAACGTTGCTTCGGTCCAAGGTAGCTTCTCCGTATGCCACAGTCAACATTCGGAATGCACCCGCGCACTTAATTTCGTTTTTCACACAAAATTTGATACAGGTTCTTTGATCCATTTTTTTGAACAGGTAAAAATCGAAGACGATCCAAAACACGTGCAAGCAAAGCAGCTGTCAACAATTAAGTGAGCATTCAAATGGCCGAGCTTGTCGGCATAAGTGAGAGACATGAGTACCAACATAACGCCACAAAAATCGAAATTCGAATATACGTAACCCCCAAAAATAAAAACCCCAAAATTTTTAACACACCTCGTATGGCAAGCAAATGTATTTATAACTAATTTTGCTAAGAGGTACAAGTTCTTCCTCTAGCATTTTTGTTGCTGTTTGGACAAGACCTATTGTTTTAGAATTAATGGGCTCTATGTAAAATGGCTGAGAATCCTCAAAGCGTCTACATTGCACTATGGGCAAAAAGTCCGAAAATTGTGCATCAAGTATTTTTTTTTATATTTTAAATTCTCGAAATTGAATGTGTTTTCCAATTATGCATACTCTAAAAAAAAACTGTTCCGAAAAAATTTTAAGGCGTGCGTTTAATGCCGCGCAAACAAAGTCAGCTTACAAATGCATGCCTGACCTATCGAAATGCAACCGTCGATGAACTTTGCGCGTTTGTTGTGGCTTTTTCTTTAAAGTGAAGACAATTTGAAAATATGGCAAATAATCGTTGGTATGCAGATTCAAAGTTGTATGTTAGTTTTTTATATGTTCTGTATGTTTTGTCGTGTATCGTCAATTGTTGTTAGAGTATATTTACAGCTCAAATTTAAAAATAAATAATGTTTTTGGTATGTAATTTATTTGCTGGGCGGTGTATGGAAAAAATAAAATTGTATGTTTTCATATAAAAATATAAAAGATGGTGTTATTATTATTCTCTTTGCCCGTTTTTGCCCTGTTTTTTCGAAAAAATGACATATTGCAGCCGAATATGAGTTTCGCCGCTCAAGACTGCTGGAGGTTTGGGACAACAATGGACACGACGACTCTGCCGTAATGAAGTGGATGTTGGAGAAAATGAAAATAATTCAACTCAGTAACTCACACGTTAATCAAATTGAGCAAAAAGTTTGCAGTTTTATCACGCATATTAAGAAATATTTGCCTAAATGCAACCGTATGTTGTCAAGGCTTAAAGTTACTCTACTCAAGGTGGCTTTCGCAGGCGATTATTATAACTTGATGAAGAGCTTACGGATCCATCTCCCTCTAAAATGGGTAGACCAACGCTTAGCTATACACAGGCTGGAATGCGTTTGAAACATAAATTAGCAAATGATCTTGCATCGGACACTGACTTTTCAACGCAGCACTTATTACATACTGCTTCTGTTACTGCGAAAAGGCTAAAGAGGATGATTTGTTTAGCGCATTAAAAGTCGTCAGGGAAGAGCAGACAGGGAACACGACAGGAGGCCGGAAATCTCAGGTGATTATTCCCCTTACCACTGCAGGAGCATTGGCATTTTTTTTGGAAAAGGACTTACCAAACAGCAGTAATAATGCTCGTGGCTGCAACATTTTCCCCCATATTCAGCACTTCAAGAAGCTAAAACGATTTGCAGACCAACTCAAACAGAAATTTCTGAAAATTGTGTGCAGGTTTCACGCAAAACCTTTGGACCATACAGCCGATAGAATATTGGTCTGCAAATGGAGTGGGAATAGTAATGATGGAAGTACGGCTAGAAGAGCATTCGCGAATTACCAATTATTTTCTCAATCAAGCTTTGATCAAAACATTTTATACAATTATAATGTATCCGGTTATGACCCTTGTGTTGTAACAACAATGTTGTTTTTGCTGGCTCGAGGTCAGGGGGTATTTTTTGTGCTTCCCTTTTGTTTAAAAAAATAAAACACATTCTCCTCTTTTCTTCCTTACTCCGATATATTTTCGAAACCCGTCGGATTGGAGTTTGGAACTCCACAGCTGATGAAGCGGACGCTGTGCAACTCCTGAAGACGATTTATA
>JAEIFV010001874.1:0-13377 GCA_018904265.1 Lordiphosa collinella | reverse complement strand
TTTTGATGTTGGATATTGGCATTGAAAGTGTATCTTTAAAATTGTGCGATTCTGTTTTGAAAAGCTATTGAATTTGATTGAAGATCCGGTTATTTACGGAAGACAACTTCCTAACTATACACAGTTCCTCACAAACTTAAAACTAAGCTACCCACTAATTCAGCCAAGTATTGAAATCAGCCCTGATTTGAAATGACCAGGACTTCATGGCGTTTCGATTTAAGGACCTTCAGAATCGAAATCTTAAAAGGTTCAGTTCCTGAATGAAAACAAGTAAGCAAGTCGCTAAGCCCGTCTTTGCTGCGCTGCAGCTGCGAAGATTATTTTGGTCATAACATGACTATCGCTCATCCGATCTAAACCAATCCTTATCTATAACCTTTGTATAAATCTGTGGGAGATATGACGATTTTTCCAAATTTCGCAGGCAAAAGGGGCCTGAAAATAGATTTGATATGCCTGCAAATATAAAAATGATAAATTTGTGTTATTTTTAGCACAAAATGTTCTTAACACATGACCAAGTCAGCCGTTCATAAAGAAAGAACAGAATTTTTGTAAGACAAGCCCAAACCGTTCATGAGGGAAAACATTTTGTTCATGACATAATGTGAACAAATGTTCATGAATTAGAAAAAGCGGGCTTATCAAACTATCGTCAATAAAGTGTCTGTATTTTATGCAGTTTTTAGAGCGAAACTCTTTTACAGACGTTTAACTCAGGGACCTAAAGGCCTGGACGGACTTACACGTAACACGAAGTTTCATACAAAAATTAAGGGAAGAAAAGGCAGGCGAAACGATTTCCTTGCTATTAACATTTTGCATGACGCACTTAAAGTCGAATCTTTGCCCTTAACAGCACATGCGGGAACTCTATGTTAATTGGCAGTGGGCCTTATTTGCGTGGAGCAGCTGATGCAATATTGTCGGCACTTGATGTTATGCGCTCTTATTTTACATGCAAGCCATCGATCAGCTGGAACTAACAAAATTATAAAAAACTAAAATGGCGAAAAAATGGCAGAAAAGCCAAAACGAAAGGGCCGCTTGGAATTGTTTTCGCATGAAGACAAGGTTGCGCTGCATTCGGACTTAAATTCTGTTAACAAGGCTTGGAGCGAAGTGCCCGAGCTTGTATAAAAAGTAGGTTTGGAACATATTCGAAAGACTAACACTTGTTTATATTGATTCAAACTTCGGCCAATATGTGACAGTTGCTGATTGCCGAACTAGTTTTAAGGCTTAGAGGGAGAGTATCGCTATCATGGCAGAAGCGCAATAAAACAAATTTAAAATCTCATGAACCTTAAACATTGCCGATGCATCGGCGTCATTTTTTGTAAAGTCTGGTCACACTAGGAAAACTTTCCACGTTGACGCAATATGTGGTTACGTAAGCTAAATAACTTTCGTCGTAAGTTGTAAGAAAAAGCGATTGTTTTTGCGACAAATTTCTTTGGATACGCATTTGACTTTGCAAAGGCATAGCAGCAGGTGTGTTGTGAGTGAGTGGGTGGTGGTGGTGGATTAGCGGTTACCAAAACAGTGAACAAAAACCGTGACCGAACCAGTGACCAAAGCAGTGGGTTTAACAGTGACCAAAACAGTGAATAAAGCAAAACAGTGACTAAAACTGTGACTAAAACTGTGACCAAAACTGTGACCAAAACTGTGACCAAAACAGTAACCGAAACAGTGACTAAAACAGTGACCAAAACAGTAACCAAAACAGTGAACAAGACACTGACCAAAACTGTGACCAAAACACTGACTAAAACAGTGACCATATCTGTAACCAAATCAGTGACTAAAATACTTACTAAAACAGTAACCAAAACAGTTACCAAAACAGTGACTAAAACAGTGACCAAAACTGTAACCAACACAGTTACCAAAACAGTGATTAAAACATAGACCAAAACAGTGACCAAACAGCGACTAAGATTATGACTAAGACAGTGACAAAAGGAGTGACCAAAACAGTGCCCGAGGTTTAGAAATCACGGATTTTGGCCAAATAGTATCATCAGAGCACAATGAAAAATAAGCAGGCAGGTATCGTAGAATTGGGAGTAGCATGCTTCGGAAGAATGCGACGACTTTGCCACCAATCCACTTTTTAATTTTGTAAAATCTGCGCTTAAGAATATCGTAGAACTATTTGGGAATATTTATTTTAAAGCTTAGAAAAAGTTCGATACGATGCTTTCAAGGAACATAATTCAAAAATTATTGTTGGATGCCTACAAAAAGTCAATAAATAAATGGAATGGAATAATAAATATGAAAATATAAAAAAATATATAGCACTATCGATGTTGACCATTATCGACATTAAAATTTTTTTTGATGTTTTCGATGTTTTGCCAATGTGTAGCGGTGGATGAATAAATTGTAGTTTCTCTCTTATGCTCTTACTTCTGCAAGGCAAATTGTAAATTACATTTCAAATTAAATTCATGTTACCCTACAAAAAAAAATCTTAATTTTTTCTTGCAAGTATTGTAATTTCACAGATTATTCCTCGTAAAGAGCTTCGCTCGTTGCAAGACTCTATTTTTTCCTTTAAAAATTAATTAAAATATTTTTTACAAAAATTCTAAACTTCGAGGCGGTACGGAAATTCTTCTGAAACTTATACATATATAACGTCCGGAACGTCCGTTATAAGGACGGGAAGGAATTGAATAGAATTTTTGTATTCGGAGTTTGAACGGGATGGAGTTTTCACTCTAGCGTCCATCTTTAGTCCTTTTCTATACAATCTGTATTATACCTTAAATTTTCACTTATGTACTTCTAATTCGACAAAGTCAACATCACGCGTTTTAAACCGATTTACGCAACCATTGTCTTGCATTTGAGTTTTACCTATTTTGTCGAAAGTGAAAGCCGGAACAGGACCGAAAGTCAATATTTGAAAGAGAGGGGATACGACGCCTATGTTGATAGGAAATTATATGAAAATATTAAAATTTTTGGAACTATGTATGACATACATTGTACATATTTAGAACAGAGACGGGCGCGTCGCGACGTTCCTATGCACATTAGGCAGCGTGTGCATAGGGTCTCTGCCGCGGCCGACTGCACGTACGCTATAAGCATTGAAAGCTATTTGTAGAACACGAATGTTCGGTCGTCGGTGGTCGGCCGAAGCATGTATTAGACTTTACATCAGAGGCAGGCAAGAAATACATTCACATTTTTGCATTGGTGTGTGTGAGAGCAGTGCAAAAATTTCTCTATTTTCCAGTAGCAACGACTGCGTCGCAAACACGTAACGCAGTGGAGCTTTAACAGTTTATACCGTGTGTGTGGAAGCAGCGCTGCTTTGAGATTTTTCGTATGCACACCAGATAGCAAGCTGCCGGCCCCTGATTTGCATTGTACTTTTAGTTGACGGCGAACAGTTAAGAAGCAAGCACCACAGAGCATTAGCAAAAAAATCAATTTTTACAGTGCGCTCCAAAATGTTTATGCCCGAATGGGAGAATGAATTTTTTCTTTATAGAAAATGAAGATGGCAGGCCACATTGCTTAAAATGTAATCGCATTTTATGTCGCAATGCTAATTTTTTTTAAGACGGCATTATTTACTTTGTTTCATTGCTGTATTTTCTGCGTTTCATTGCTGTTGATAATAACATACAGGCCTGTTCCGGTTTTCACATATTTCTTCGATTTCAAATGAAAACAAAATCGAACGATTTTGTTTTAGCTGTTCTGGTATTCGAACGATTTGCAATTCGAGTGTTTCATTTCCAAATTGTTTCCGTTGACTACACTTTCACCTTAATCAACTGGTGAATCAAAACAATCCAATAAATAATCACTCAAAATAGTTGATAGTAGTTGAATATAGGTGTTTAAAATGTCGTTTCTATTTTTAGGGCATTTTATTAACATTTTCCCAGCGTTTCATAAACAAGTGAAAACCAGAACAGCTTGAACAAAATATGTGAATTCGATTTGGATGGCACGTGGCAAAATTGAAGCTATTAATAAAAATTATTAATTTTTTTATTAAAAATAATTTTTAAGGGAATGTAAAATTGCAAAAAGTATCTAAATACACTAAACAATGGTACAAAATTAACTTTAAGTCATTAATTTGACGTCTTTATGTACAAAATCGCATTTACTTTTGAATTCATCGGCTCCAAGCAATGTGAATTCAAATCGAGTAAATCTATCGAATTGTGAAGACCGGAACAGGTAGCCAAATCGAATTTGAGCAAATTTAGTGAAAGTGAAAACCGGAACAGGCCTGATAGATATGAATATTAATGATGATAATGATGACAATGATAATGATGATAATATTAATGATGATAATGATGACAATGATAATGATAATGATGAAAATGATAATGATGATAAGCAGATTAACTTGTCTTGCAAAAAAGCATCATACGAAGTTGCATTAGCTTTAGCAAAACATTGTTGTCCTTTGGAGAATTGTCAGCTATTTTTAAATATGTCTTCAGTATGCAAATATTTCGGTAAAAAGGGCAAGATTATGTTTTTATAAATTTTGTTAGTACTCCTTCTACGCGTTTAAAATAAGCGTATAATAATTAATAAACACAATGAGTGGACGTTAACTTGCAGCGTACACTGTACTGAAAACACTTCGTTTTTCGCTGCAGCGCACGCAAATTGTGCTTGTATGCGTGTGAAAAGTGTGACGATATGTGTGCATGCTCATCTCTGATTTAGAAGCATCTTCGACTTTATCTGTCTGTATATAAAGGAGTCTGCATTCCTAGTTTGGTATCTTATCATCTTTAATAACATTTTGCTTAAAATCGACTGTTCAGAGTTTTTCTGCTCTTCTCTTTAGAAAACTTTTTCGAACTTTATAAAATTTTGAATGATAAGGATGCATTCAGACTCACTCGCAGGTTATAAAATGGCTTGACACAGCCCCAAAAGGCCAAAGCCGACCTTCTCTCAATATCTTGGCTTGTGCGCTTCTAATTAGCAGAGAGGGGTGACCGGGTGTAAAGTTTATTCAAAGAAAAAACTTTTCATTAGATGTTCCAATTCGGGATCGAACCCACGACCTCTTGCACAGCAATCGCGCACACTAGCCGCTAAGCCACCCGGCCACACAGGTTGCCATATATATATTCAGACAAGTAAAATATATGAGAATATTGACAGGTTTCTCTGACCATATATGGCACCGTTAGTTTTGAATAAAGGTTGTTCATTTCGCTGAACATGGTCACTTGTTCTTTTTTTCAAAGTGAGTCAACTCTCTCTAGTTTTACACTTTTCCAGTTGTTCTTGTTCAGTTGTTTACTTGTTCAGCAGTTCAGCTGTTCAGTGTTGGTTTGAATTGTAGGCCATTTCGATGGATCTGTTCCAATTGTTCACCTGGGCATTGTGACGATTAGCGATTATGCAAACTTATTTTAATCCTTCGTAGCTGGTCACACTGCGGAATGTTGCCTATTTCAATCAGACACGCGGACAAAAAACAGCTGAAGAGTCACCAACTTAAGTGAACAAGTCACTGAACAACTCGCTGAACAACTCTAAATGAACAACTCACAGAACAAGAGCGGCTGTACAAGAACAAGTGAACAACTCACAGAATAAGAGTGAGCGAACAAGAAAGAATAAACAACTCTGACTGAACAAGAACAACTCTCAGAACAAGAGCAAGTGAACAAGAACAACTGAACAACTGACCAACTTAACAAGTAAACAACTGAACAACTCTGACTGAAAAAAATGAACAATTAATGAAAAACATGTTCACTTGCTCAATTTAGTGAACACCTTAATTTTGTTCACTCACTCACGAACAACCCAACACTATTACACGTGAATGGCTGGAACTGGCTCATATAAATAAGCCAACCGCACCCTAACTGTTTGTAATAAGAAACTTGAAATATAAGCCAAAAGCTCTGTATTTATTCCAATATATTTATATGAAAGCCCAATGGTACTTTTATGCCAAATTAGTTTTGTTAATACGATTTGAGAATGGTTCGAGTGGAATCTATAGGGTTCGATTTATTATATCTATTTTAAAAATTTTTTCAAGCCAAACAACTTATATCCTTCCAATACCAAAAAAATATTTTATTCACTTAGCTATGGGTCCCATTCTACCACAACTTTCGGTGATTGGCAAACAAATTGGAGTGCCGCCAGATATGATGGGATACATAACCGCCGTTCTTCCCATACTGTATGTACTGGCCAAGCCTATGGTCGGTTTTTTAGCTGATTACTTCACGGTGAGTTCATCTTCAATCTACTTACCTTCCAATTCAATTTAATCTGATCCTCTCTGTCTCCATTTGCAGACTCTTCGTAAATTTATCTTCATGACGTTGATTTTAATCATGACTTTGGCCTATGCTGGATTCTATTTCCTGCCCACGATGTCTCATGCCATCGAATTAAATGAGGGCAATGCCCAGTGGAAGGTGTTGCTCCTAGACACGCCTTTGGAATGCTCTGAGGAGATATATTCCTCTCCTGCTTATTGTCAGACAGCACATCGAGCGTCCTGCAGTCAGCACGACTTCAGTTTCCAAGCACTAATTGTGTCTCAATCACTCAATTTCACACAAAATCTTCAACATGGCAATGTGAGTTACCACATTTGCCTCACCCAAAGCCCGCCCAGTGATTGGAACAATGACACGGCCCTGTGTCAGCTCCAACCCATCAATAGTTGTCTCTATGGCGATGGTAACTTTTGGCTATTTGTATGTCTACTGTTTATAGGAACCATAGGATTCAATGTGACCAATTCCATATCCGATGCCTGTTGCTTTGATTTGCTAGGCGCAGAGGAGCAGGGCAAATATGGAGCTCAAAGGGTGTGGGGTACCATTGGATTCGGAGCGACCGCCTTGCTAGCCGGCATAGTGGTTAATCTTTGGACCACAGATGCAGTGAAAAGTTTCACACCTGCCCTGCTAATCATGTGTGTGTTCAGTGCGCTGGATCTGATGAGTGTGTCCAAATTGAAGTTACCCAAATTGGGGGGATCTGAATCTATATGGTCGGATGTATGGCGTTTGGTGCGTCAACCACCGATAATTGTGTTCCTGGTGTTTGCCTGCATAGCGGGTATTATCGATTCATTCATCATATACTTCATGTTCTGGCATTTGGAGGAGGTGGCCGCTGAGACGGGTTATATGGAGCAGATTAAGCTTATTGAAGGACTGGTGGTGGCTGCTGAATGCTTGGCCGGGGAGGTGCCATTTTTTTTCTACAGTGGCAAGATTATTAAAAAAATGGGTAAATTAATGAGTACTAATTCATTTCGAATCACACTAAGTCATTTTAAATCATATCAAGTTAAAATCTTGGAAAGTCACGCAGAATCAATGATTTTTAAGCATACTAAATCTGAGTCTACATTCATCATTGAAATAAAGTTAAATAAAATCAAATCCATTTTGCAAATTGATATCGATTTATTTAAAACCATTTTAAGAGCTAAATCATTCTAAGTCACACCATCGGAGGTGACACAGAAACCTCTTCCAACCACAAACCATTGCTTAGGTGCCACAGAAACCTAGGAGATTTTGGCAAACCAACCAATACTCAAACCAGCCAATGCACAAACCAACCAAAGTCGACTTCACGAATCTTCGCAATATAGCACTGTTTTTGTAGTTGGACCATAATCTTAAACACACACCAGTTAACTCGACTTTCAAAAAAGAAAACGAAATTTCTTGAAGTTCTGTGGCACCGACGGATTTTTTGAGAGATTTGCAATCCAACCGACGGCAAAATCTCTAGAGATTTCTGTGTTACCCCCGCATATATGCATTTTTTAACTCATCATCTCACTTACTCATACGGAATAATATCCTAATCACTACACCTCGGACTTCGCATATTTTCAAATCGATTTTAATCCTAGTAGACTAGGGTAAATGTGTTTCCAACAAATTTTGTTCATTTTGTTGTCTGCATTTTGTGTTTTGCTGACAGTTTAACTTATTAAATAAAAATTTAAGTTATCTTGGAATTGAGTTCATTTTTTTTTTCAATTTATTAGCGTAAAAAGTCAGCTCAACATTCAATGTTGCGCACATTTCCTTTTGCCTACTAGGATTAAAAACAGTTTGAAAATATGCAAAATCCGAGTTCTACTAATCACACTAAATCAGGCTTTTAAATCATTTCTTTTCTATTTATTCCATCCTTTTATAATCCCATTCAAATATGTTTTATAATGTAAATAGATTTTAAAGTGTTGTTTCCTTGCTAACTTCTGTCTGTCTGTATGAACACCTAGATCTCGGAGACTAGAGCCAGTAAATTTTATATGTAACCTCCTATTGTCTCTACGCAGATCAAGTTTATTTCAAACTAGCTGAATACCCGGCTTCTTATGATTCTTAAGAGAGCGATTATATTCAATTTAGTGCAGGCTGCATGTCGGTATAAGCATTTTGGACCGTGCGATCTTTTTTTCTATATACACGTCTTCATGATAATCTAAAATCATGACTTTTTTCAAATTGTGACTTTTTTGACCGTTTGATTAATACCTCCTATTAACCCGTCTAGAATTGCCGTTTATCAAATCTTCACAATAATCCAGGCTCAAATCAAAAATTTGCAAATTACGCAATATTTTGGACCGTGTAATCTACAGCTTCCGTTTACCAACGCCGGCATTGTAATATAAACACTATGCGCTTTCATAAATACTCATAAGGTTATTTTGCAAATTTCGCGATTTTTTGAGGTTAAGCGTTTTTTTATGGAAATTTCGCGGTTTTTGACCATTTTCCGGCCACTTAATAAGTTAGACCGCAAATTATAATTACAGCGTATAACCATTGATCAAAATTTCATCGCAATCGAATGAACGGTATAGTTTTTGAATAATCGCAGTTTTTGGACTATTTCCCGCCCATTTCTTCAAATCAGAATTCTTCACGCGCAAGCGTCCAAACATTCTCCAAAGTTTTATAACAAACAAACATTTTGCAAATTTCGTGGTTTCTTCTACTTGGAAACCTTCCCGGGCAAGCGTCGATCAATTTCCCAAAGTTTTAGCGTTTTCCGCATATTTTTTCAACTTAGAAACCTTCCCTGGCAAGCGTTCAACCATTCCCAAATTTTCATTGCAATCGGATGAACGGTATAATTTTGCAAATTTCGCGGTTTTATGACCATTTCACAGACATGAGACATAGCCTATGACACTTTCCTGATCGACATGAACTTACTGTGAAAAATTCGTGAAGATCGGTTAAGCGGCTTAGACGCCCATAAGGGACAAACATACTTTCACTTTTATATAGATGTATAGATTTTGGCAACGCCCCCTTCCGCCCCCACAACAAAAAATGTTGAATAACTCCTACAATTTTGAAGATATCAAGCTCATATTTTGCAGTGCTTCAGAAGCTTCAGAAAGATAGGATAATAAATGGCAAAGTTATAAAAATGTTGCATACTTTTTGGCGCCACATGCTCTGTTCGCTTACATAATTTTGAAATGTTCCTATTAATGTAAATGCTCTGTTAACTAACATAAAGGAATGCTATACAACATTGATGTCCCTGAGAAACGGGTATATCGAAGTCGGGCAGGACCGAATTTAACTAACGCTCTCGTTATGCACATGAAAAGTGCATAGAGGGAATCATCTCCGACCACATAAAGTATATATATATTCTTGATCAGCATGACGAGCTGAGCCGATTGAGCTTTGTTTGTCCGTCTGTCCTTGTCTGTTTCTACGCAAACTAGTCCCTCAGTTTTGAAGCTATCGAGCTGAAATTTTGCAGTCATTTTTTAGCTGCACACTGCACATATGTCGGAACCGCGAAAATCGATTGCTCACTTCTTGTAGCTGACATTTAAATTTTTTTAGTTTTTTTATTTAATATCCCGATGACACAATACATAAAATTTATAAATTAAGTCATTGGTCACAAAATTAAGTCAGTGGTCACAAAGTTTCAAGTGTATTTAAACTTCGGCACAGACGAAGTTAGCTTTGCTTTCTCGTTTTCTGTAATCTCTTTAGCTTATCGTAATTTTTCATACTTCTTTACTAATTAACTACAATTTTTGGGGTTCTAATACTTCTAATTAACCCGCCTGTAACACACTGTTCGATTTGATAATGGATGCTTTACGCCGTTTTGATCTCGATACGCAGCTAATTCTGGGCGTTTATTTTCAGGCTTTAATATCTGAAATTGAAGGAAAAGCCCATTTTGAGAACTATTCAGCACATAAATTGGATCTTGTCATCGAAAATTCTGTGAAAATGAATATAGTAATGCCCTTAAAATTTACTACATACAGTTTTTGATAACATCGCGCTTTTCAAGGGTTATTAAGACCGAACACTTTAAAAATTTACGATTTGTTTTCATAACATTTACTTCTGAATTTCCTTTAGATTAAGAAAAATCAGAGTAAAATAACTTTATATTATCAACTCTTTGTTTCACAATATTGACGCGGTAATTCCTAATTTAAGGAATTTTGATTTTTTTTTAATTTTTTCTCAAAAATATTTTATTTTTTGAATTTTATATTAAAAAATTTTGGGACCCAGATTTCGGTAAAATATTTTGTTTTCTTTTTAAAATGAAAAATTTGAAGTTAGAAGTGAGCAAAACATTTAAAAATGTTTCTTAGAATTTTTTTAAAAAACGTGCGTTTTTAGTGCTTCTGTTTTCTCAAAATATTATTTTACAAATATTCCACTAAATTATGAATTTTTTTATTTTAAATAATAAAAAAATAGGGAAAGTTAACTTCGGCTACGGTAAAGTTTTGTTTACCCTTGGATTTTTTCTAAATAAGATACTCCTTTTCGGACCTTACTTTTCTATGAAAGCTATACTATATATTTGTTCGATTTCGACCAAACTTAGTGCAATAATGGAAAAGCATAGCAAACTGTTAATTAAGAAATTTGGAGGCGATCCCAGTTAAAACAAAAAAGTTTTTCTCACTAGAACTTCTAAATCGACCTATCATTCATACTGCAGCTATATGCTATGGTCATCCGATTTTTACCAAACTTTGTAGAATCGAGTAAAAGTATATAAAATAAATATATGCCAACGTAAGGGACGTTTCCATTAAAAACAAAAAAGTTTTTCTCCCTATAACTAGTTTTTCCACCGATTGTTCCTATGGCAGCTATATGCAATAGTCATCCGATTTTGACCAAACTTTGTAGAATCGTGTGGGAGCATATAAATAAAATACATGCCAATTTGAGGACATTTCTATAGAAAACAAAAAAGTGTTCTAACTAAGACTACTTTTCTGACTATACTTTTCTATGACAGCTATACTATATAGATGTCCGATTTCGATCAAATTTGTTGGAATCATGAAAAAGCAAAGTAAACTTAGAAATACAAAGTTTGGAGGCGTTTTTATTGAAAACAAAAAAGTTTTTCTTACTAAAACTAGTTTTTCGACCGATCGTTCCTATGACAGCTAGATATATGCTATAGTCATCCAATCTGGCCGGTTACGACAAATGTGCAGCGTATTTGTACCAAAAGACTTCGTGCAAAGTTTGGTGAGGATAGCTCTAAAACTGACGGAGGAGATAGCATAGAAACAGACGGACAGGGCTAAATCAACTCAGCTCGTCATGCTGATCAAGAATATATATACTTTATGTGGTCGAAGATGCTTCCTTCAATGCGTTACAAACATCCGCACAATTTTATAATACCCTCTGCAAGGGTATAAAAAAAAAATTTCGGAAAAAAATCGGTCAGGGAAAACTTGAGTTATCGTATATGAAAAACGTGGTTTCGAGAAAAACGAACTTCAATTTGCAACTGCTAGGAAATTTGGGTCACCTTGTGTCACTAAAAGGGCTATGTCTCCTAGAATATTTCGAATTTTGAAAAATCCTTTTTCGAAAATATTTTTCAATATCTAAACTATCTGAATATGGGTTTAACGACTATTTTAATTTAGTCAAAGTGAAGTTAGAGGCTCAAGGTCGAGGTTTGATTATAGTTCAATAATCAAAGAAATACAATATGAAAAAAAAATTCTTAACCAGTAGACCCCATAATAATAAACTTTAAAGTCGAGCATCTTTAAAAACAGACGCTATTATGGATAGTGATTTCACAAGTTATTTTGAACGTTTATCTGAATGTTTCATTGAAAATTTTTGTCGAATGTGTCAGTCGCCCAAAACGGATCAGATAACAGAAGAAGTCGCTAGACCGTAGTTAAAATATTTGCATGTCTTTAATTTTTTATTAAACCGAGCCGTTCAATGTTCAAAACCGGCTTGCAGCCCTGATTTTAACAGTGAATGACGTCGAATCATACTAAGACTCCATAAAGAATTTCCTTGTTGAGAGTAAGCAGCATGGTACAATAACCAAGGTACGGCACTCTCAGCTCAGTACTCAAAACGTTCTCAGCTGAGTCTGCAAAAGCAAAAACTCAGTATTCAAACAAAGCTCACGGCCGTACCTGTAATGATCATGGTAGGCAGAAAAGATAAGTTTTTTAAAGCTCTCTCTGCCCCTTCTCTGCATATGAATTCAAATATTTTCTCAGTGGCAGCTGATCTGATTTTAAGTAACAATAACTATTATTATTATAGCCCGGCAAACATTTTATGAAATTTTTTGATCACATTCGAGTCTTCTTCGAGCTCTTTAAATTGTCTAATCACAAAATTATACTTTTGTCGGGAGAAAATGGTACCCTAGCCGCGACTCTTCTAGAGGAGCCGCTTTTTAATCCGTTCTTCTGATCAGTTTCGAATCATTTTGCAAGACGTTTTCGAATCATAATTCAAAATTCATGAGTAATTTTCGAGTCTTCTTTTAATAATTAGGTATTAACCTCTGTTTGATCATCAAAATGGATCGAAATAGGCTCATTACGGTGATTTTTTTTCCAAATGTTGGGTGGGAGGTTATTCATATGCTTAATAACTATTTGCTATGTCAACATTGTTAAACTTTTGTTTTGTGAAATTATCAGTGGCAGTGTCCACTATGGCTAATAGGAGGCATGCTAAATATCCGGCGACTCGTCATTATCTGGTAATTTTCTAAACATGGAGCTGCAAAATACCCCTTACATATGAGTTGCAATTAGCTCTTCAAGAAGAAAGATATTTTGCGATTCCTTGCAGATATCTTTGTTTTTTACCCGTTGAGTTGTTAGTGGACGGCATCGTGCAAACTGCGTGAAATAATCTAGCTAAAATTCGGCCAGACAAATTTTTTCTGGTAATGAAGCTGGATGTTAGATGTGCTCAGTGTAAATAGCCTATTAGGCTACCTTCACACTGTTCGACACATGATGACGTGATAATCTAGAAGCCCTTAAGGTTGTCATGTTTT
>JAEIFV010001873.1:0-13381 GCA_018904265.1 Lordiphosa collinella | reverse complement strand
CGGCGGCTGTGCGTTCAAAAATCTTGAAATGCGTTTTGAAAAATGTAAGAATGCCTTACTTTAATTTGATTAAATTGTTTCCCTGTGAAAATATGAAAACACATACAGACATGTTCTCAATTCCGTTACGTTTTGAAAAGTAAACCGAAAGCAATTCCGTTTCGGTTTGGATTTGCTGTTCTCAATTTCGAATGCTTTTGCTTAGGTTTTACTTTGCCAAACCACGGACCAAACGAAGCGGAAAGGGAGAATCAAGCGAAACGATGGAAAATGGAACATCGCGGAAACCAGAGTGGCTGACTTTTACGTAATGCAAATCAAATTACATTAACAAACTCTTGATTGATCAGTATTAAGGAAAATTAACTTTATGCCATGAAACTCTTCATTCCGCCGAGCAGCAAACATTACTTTTTTAATACGTAAAACAGCTTTCGTTTTTGTGTTACGAGAAACTGAATCAATTCCGTTTCCGAAAAGTTGCAGTGGAAGTGGAATTGAGAACAGGCTTGAATGTGCCCCCTTACTACTTTTAATTTTTGGTCTCTGTGGACCTTTCGGTGGAAATGCTTATATGTTTTTAAAATAGATGATATACAGCCTTTTTCTCAATTCCACTTCCACAAAAGTTTGCGATTTTGCTAGTAAAATCTAGTCCAAGCACCGGTTTAAATCAAATTTTTTTGTGGAAGTGGAACTTGAGAGTAAGGCTGATAAGGTTTTGTTTGTTGAGTCGAACCTTTTTTTCAGTTTAGGGTTGCCAATGTTTGATCGTTTACAATTTAATAAGGGCATTTCGATATGATGTACGAACGAAAGGCAACAACGATATTTTTATAAACGATAAATCAGAAATAAATAACTATTTTCTTATTACCCTTGACCTTTTGGTTTATTGTGAGAGGGGACTAAAGATGTCGCAAAGCATAAACCAAACTCTAAAGAAATGAGCCAGCGTGGCCCACGATAAAAACCCAATAGCATATTGGAGAGCTAGTAGGATTTCAATACTAAATTTCACCTGAACTAGAACTAGAGGTTACTGCCACCTGATTTGTGGAATCAATCTGTCACTTAATATTTCTTTCGAAAGCAAAATCAGTTACTTCTTGAGGCTCATTTTCAGATGAGTTACAAATTTAGTAAATTTTAGTCTTATGGCTTAGATGTTCTTTAATAACTTTTTGGTTTTTTTCTATTAACTAATTATAATAGAATGAAATTACTTTTCCAGCCATTGGAGCTCCGATTAGTAAAATAGGAGCACAACGACATTACTTGGTCTGTCCGAGATTATGTTTCCATCGATAAATCGATGTATTTGCCAAATTTTAACTTTTTCAACCATTTTTTCCAGGTGGCTTAAGTATGTGGTCAGGACATTTGAAGATGGTCTCAGATTTTAAGTTTTTCGTTGAATATATATTTTTATAACTTGGTTATTCTTCTATTAGAACACTGATATAGAACTAATGTGACACAAAAAATTGGAGCTGTGAAATAAAAACTTTTCTTAATTTTTTGTTTAAATTCTTGGTTGAAGTCTTGTGGCTTAAGTCTATGAGCATCACTGTATGTAATGTTAAACTCATGTTTTGTGAATCATTTAAAAGCTTTGAAGTGGAAGATCTTAAAAGGCGAGAGGCTATTGGGGACTTTATAAGTAATTCTGGATGTTTATTCCGAATTTTTATTAAACTTTCTGACGATTTCAAAGTTAATTGCTAAAACCGAGCAGATAACAGAAGAAGTCGCTAGGCAGTAGGGTCATAATTGTTTTTTGTCTAGGCTCAGAGTAAATTAACAGTCGGAATTCAGGGTTCGAGCCCTGCTAATTATACTCAAAGTTATTCTTACACTAGACACCTTTTATGGGGTTAAGGGGGCTTCGCTTTGGTTTCAGAATCATAGGTTTAGATATTTGGAAGTGTCATTGTAGGGGATTTCGGTTGAAACTAAGTCAACAGAGATCTTGAGTTTTCCCCCATATATATCCTGTGGTATTAATGCGCCCTGCCGTCAGATTTTGTTGCTTCTTAGAGAAACTCTATTGGACTATTAATCGACATTTTGCTGCTTTTACTTACCATTTTATACAATTTAAATCGCTCGATAATTGCCGTTTGGCTCTGTCCAGCAGATTTTCCCCCGCAGCTCTTGCTGCCCACCACCGTTGGGGGTGTGTGTGTGTGTGTGTGTGTATGATGACATTGAACTAACTTTCCTTCCTTTCTCTTCGTTCCATTGCAGAACCGAAAACGGCAACGGCAGCACCGGCACCAGATTGGCGCGTGAGAACCTCTTCAGCCAAACATGGACGATGCCAAGCCAATGAACAACAGCAAATCTCCCGTATGGCCCAGTTGATACCTCCTCCTCCCCCACAACCGCACACCATTTGCTCCGTTGAAAACCAGCCGCAACTGGTGACGCGTCTAATTCCTCATTGCCAAATAACTCTGTCCGCCACGGCCAACAACAACCCGCAAACGTCATCTGTCCAAAGCAATCTGGTCAACGATCTGGGGTCGCTCGATCGCGAGCGAGATTAATGCCCCCATGCCTCTGATCGATCCGGAAATCACACAGGGCGCGGAACAGCTGGAGAAGGCTTCACTGTCCGCCTCACGTAAGCGACTGCGCTGAACCAGCGATGAGGAGAGGGGATCGGTTGGTGCGGAGGGCTCTCTTCACAGTTTTATATACCGCCGCAGCGGTCTCATCTCGGCCATAGAAGACGGTTGTCCGCTGGATGTGGTGAGGTCTGGGTGTGTGGGCATGGTGGGCGCTAGCGCCGACGGTCAAGCAGTAAACGTGCCAAGCTAAAATGGGGTTAATGGCTTGCAACAATGGCGATCAACTGGAGCTGGTCAATTTTTGATATGAATCAAAATCAAAGGATTTTGAGGTGATTATGGATGCGCTGCGATTGGGTACACCCAGTCCGCCGAGCAGTGCAAGTGATTCGTGCGGCCAGGCGGCCATGATGAGCCGAATCGGCGGTGTGTTTATAACTTGGTGGATTTTACCTCGCTGGAGACATGAAAGTATCAGTAAAGCAGACGGAGAGAGAGAGAGGAGAGTGTGTGGAGGGGGTGCAACAAACCAGAGCAAGTTAGATTTTAAGTTTGATTAGTTTAGCTTGGAGAGAGCTAGAGGAAGCGGTTTGCAGTATGACAAGAACAAAAAAATAACGAAAATCAAAGAATTTGTAGTCAAAAATATAACCAACAAAAGTTAAGCAAAATCAAGTGAGAGAACAAGTTAATTACTAATAATTAAACAAGGCAGCAGCAACCCAGTAGCATCCACCCATTGTGCAAAGAGAGCTTTTTAAGCACTGCTGCTGAACTGCTTATGTATTAAAAGGCAGCAGCTCAGCAGCACACTTAAAGAGCACTCAGATCCGCCTGTTGGTGCTGCAACTTTCCATCGGATTCAGTTCCATCATCCCCCCTTCCCTAACTTCCCAACCCAAGCTTTTTGTTACAGTTGCTCAACTTCCATTTTTTTTTATTGAAAAAAGAAAAAAAAAACATTCCAGGGCCAAGCAACTTTCAACAAAATAAACCCCAATAGTGGTTCCTGCCTTTGACGGGCTGAATTCTTGTTTCTTTTTACTATTCTTTTTTTTTAAAGATTTGTTAAACAAATGTGTGTGTTCTCCCAGTCAGTTACACGAGAACAATAAATCTATGATAACAATTTGCTAAACTATAAAAATAAGAAGAAAAAGGTTTCATTTAAGTCGTCAGCTCTAAGACAGACATTCCCAACCCCCACCTCACATACCCTTCCCCTCTCAGCGCATTATGATTTTAATTGGAAATTCTCTGCAAAAAAAAAAAAAAAATTGAGCAAAAAAACATACAAAAAATTGTAACTGAATCGTGAAGGAAAAAATTATTAAAAATATATACAAAAAAGTGCAATTAGAATTTTTTAAATATTGAAGCAACAAAAATGAAAAAAAAAAATACTAACAAAAGTGCATTCAAACAAAAACAAAAAAAAAAAAACCAACAAAATGAGCAAATTGATAAAAAAAAAAACAAAAACAATTGTAAGGCAAGAATCAATATTTTCTTTGCTTAAAGGCTGTGATAAATTTTAAGTTTTGGGCTAAACAGATAAAAGCCAAATAAAAACACACACACACTGATCATCTGCATATGAAAAACTTAGTATTAGTAAAACAACAACAACAAAAACAAAAACAAAAGACCAAGCGACACTTGAGAGGTTGCACAAGTTTCGCTCGCAGCTTTCATTGAATTTTTTGTATTTTTTTTTATTTTTATGTTAAAGCTAAAAGCAGCTGCTTTCGTTTTGTTTACTTTCTTTGCAAAAGCCAAAACTGTCCCTCAAATGTTACAGAAAAATGTATTATGTTGATTTTCCACCCTTGCAGAAGAAGAAAATAAGCGAAATATAGCCTTTGCTAAGAGGGCCAGAGCCAGAGCAGGCATGTCTGATAGTAAAAAAAACTTAACAGCCATGCTCCCACTTCGCATTCGCAAAGTTTTGCGATTTCGCAAAAACGGTTTTTAGTACAAATTCGCTCTCCAAATCGAAAATGGGAGCATGGCTGATAGTTCACCTTTAAAATTTGGATGCTCTCTGAGATATCACTAGAACGCAGCAAACATTTTCTATAGCGGAAGATATGAATGCGATTCACCTAGTAGTTTAACGCTTTACTCTGGCGTTATCGCATTCTTATCTTCCTACGGGTAGAAATGTAACACTATGCGATAACTTCTAGGCAATAGGAAAGATAGGAATAGGAAAGATGGGAGATAGGAAAGAGTCTTCTGAGCGATAAAGCGATTCACTTTGGGGATAAAAAAATGTCGTTTCTTCCTCGACCCTACCCTACGGGTAGAAGTATCACTTTGCGATAACTTTTAAGTGATAGGAAAAGCGTTACTTCTGGGGAGATAGGAAGTCTCTTCGAGTAAAAAACGATTTATGGTAAATCCTGAAAGTCCTCTCACATCACACCTTTACCAACAGAAGCAATTGCCCCCAGTCACCCTAAATAACACTGCAATTCCACATCATGAAACGGTTAATACCTAGGGCTAACACTCGTTGAAGACTAAGTTGGCGAAAGCATATTGACAAGAAAAGAGCAGCTCAACATCAAGCTGCGTCAAATGTATTGGCTCATCGGACAACATTCTAAGCTCAAAGCTAAAACAAAGTTCTTCTAAACAAGGCCATACTGAAACCAGTCTGGACTTGCATCCAACTGTGGGGCACAACTCATTAGTGATCCAGAGGTTCAGAGTAAGGTCCTGAGAATAGTGACTGGAGCACACTACCTAACCACAAATAAGGAACTGCAAGGGAGCTCAAAATCCATTGGGTGGCAGAAGAAATTCAAAGGTTTAGTCAAAAATACACAGCGGCTGTGTAACCACTAACAATTTGGCCAAAAAAAAAAAACGGGTGGGGGGGTATTAAGGATATAGCAATTGAGGGGATGAAAGAGAAGAAAAGAAAAGAAGATTGTAGGGGGGGAGAGGGATATATCGGCAATTTACCGTATGACCAAAAAAAAAAGCGATACCACAGGCGTAAGAGGTATGATAAAAATGCGATACCCTAAGAAATGTGGTCAAAGTGAATGTTAGCGGCACGGTCGAGTTTGTTATAGTTAACAAGGTAATTGTTTGTGTAAAACGCCAAACCTCCCTTTGACGAGAAAGATCAAACAACACGACAAAAGTTTGCGAGAAACCCAAGTATAAAACAGATGGGTACTAGAGCAGACGGTCCACCGTGTGCCAGTGAGACCCTTTTCAAAAAAAAAAAAAAAACAGTTCGGTAAAACCCAGCTGAAAATTTTTGCGGTCAAGCAGCCAGGGTTTGTTATTATGATTATCAGAAGTTCAAAAGAGCGAGGCCAAAAGGTAAGAAGTGTATTGGCCCAGGTGAACGCCGCACGTCGGGCATCGAATGCAAGCAAAGAGAGCGCTGCTTACGCTCGCGCTCGGCTCGTGGGGCTATGAGAAACAGTTTATTCGATTGCTTACCAAAATTATTTATCTCAAGCTCAGACTAGGGTTGTCCATATCGTATCGGTAGAAAATCGATGTAGAGTTTCGTTAATTGATATTTTCGTTTCATAATATGTGCTGATATGTGTTAGATAAACTTACAATTACTCCGTTATTTAAAAGTTTCTGTGAAAGATAGCTCTATAAAATGGTTCTGCCCTAGTTTCATTAACGATTCCTTCTAGTAGTTTATACTTCTTTAAGGGCGATTCAGTAGAATCTCTTGTTTTAGTGCTTTTTATTTTAAGTTTTTCAAATCAAAATACGATGTTCAGGGTCATCCATTCAATTCTTACTACTTTTAAAGATTCTCTAAGATCAACGATATTTCAGAAACGGTTCAATAATAATCCGATCTAATTGAATTCTTTAAATTAAACAAATCCCAAAAAACTAAGAAGCTGGGCTTGGCCCTTACTACATATGAAAGACAAATAATTGTTATTTTTAAGAGCTCAGTTGATCAAGGGTTCCATTGAGTATTGAGTTGTATGCGCACCTATCGACCTCTGCGAGGGTTGGGTGACTTTTCTCGTTGGCCACGCCTCATATTGATGTTGACGTTGATGTCTACCCACTCATCTTTTTGTATTTACTTACCTACCTACCGCCTACCTTAATCTGTTAATCTTATTGATCAATTTTGCTTAATTTTTTAAGTTCTTTTTTATTGTACACATTTTTTTTTAACTAGAAGAATTACCAAGCTAGCCTTTTTAGATTTTAACTTTGTTTTTGAGTTAATATTTTCATTCATTTTGAACATTATCTTTATGCTTACTTTATATATTACTATATACACTTATATATAATTTTCTTAGATAGGTAGATAGTTCTGCCTACATTCTGGACAAGCTGAGCAATTTCAAAGCTGCAAAATAATTTTACAATATTTAAAAAAAATTGTTTTCGTTTTGTTTTTTTTTTTGTTTATATTTTTATTTTCAGGCTTTACTTGAATTGTTTTGTATGTACTTTTTATCCCAAAATGGAACGGCTGATCGTTATGTATGCCTTGGAAACCTTTGAATATTTTTTGAAAAGAGGTGAAGTACACAATTACGGTTTAGCGAGGATTCTCCATTTTTTTCGATTTTGCATATTTTTGAGAATATCTTCCTAAAAGGGTTTTTTATTTGCAATTTTTTAGAAATGACCCAAAGGTGACCCAATTTGCCAAGCAAACCATGTTTTCGAACTGGTGGAAATCTCCAGTTACACTAAACCGATTTGGATGAAACTAAATGCAATCGACGCAGAACACACATTATGGTCTGAACCCTGCCAATTTTAAAAATTTTTTAATATTTATTTTTACACTAAACCTAACAAAAGGGCTTAAAATCGATTTCTTTCAATGACCACCGTTTTGTTAAATAAAATCACAAAATTTTTTCAGGGCTCAGACCAAAATGAAATCTATACTGATTATAACCCTGTTTTTACTTTTCATTTCAAACAACCGTGGCCGCCAGCACTTTACCTTTTTTTTTGGACACCCCACTTTGACGGTCGAGAACTTTTTAAGCAGTCCTCTTATCGAAGCAGAAATTTTTTTTTGTTTACTTTGATCTATTTCTAACAAAATAAAAAAAAAAAAAAGAAAGAGAAAGAAAAACTCTGCGTTTTGAAACAAGATTTTTTTTTAAAAGATGTTCAAAAACAGCCTCGACATGGGAGAGTCCCCCTTAAATCACATCAGACATGGATTTCTTGGAACTTTTATTCTACGCCTACAAATCTAACTTGGAAGGCATAGCGACAACAACTTTTTAGTCTTTACTTACTTTTACTTTTTAACATTAATTAGGTTCGGTTCGAACGTTTTAGGCAGATGTAAAACTTACGATTCGGTTAGCGGACCAGCTTTTGGAAGCAATCGCATCCAATTTTCTCAATCAATTGTCGATCTAATCTAACAACTTTGATATATGATCATTTTTCTTAAGATTTTTGGACAGATGGATAGGGTTAAACTTGAGATATATTTGTATTTATGTATGTATTTATTTTAATGGTTTTCTATGAGATCATCAACTTGGCTTGAGAGCTCAAGCTGCCTGCTGTTGACCCAGCTCAGGGTTATGCTTTGCTTTTTTTTTGGGGGTCAAATGAAATAAACAACAAAATATATATAAAAATTGTTCCGTTGACTGCATTTCGCAGTTATTTTGAATGCCAAAAGTTTTGTGTAGATTGAGGGCTTTGGCTTTGGCCAATGTCGTGCTCGTTCAACGACTTTATCAACAACAATAATAACAACAAATGCGTTGATTATTAACCAAGTTAGCTGATCAGCAGAAGGGGAGAAACAGAGAGAGAGAGAGAGAGAAAGGAACGACTGCTCTATGTTCGAAATATTTTGTTTTTCAAGGCTCGGTGCTGACTTCTCAAGTCTCTTCAGCAAAATTATACTAAATCTCTTCTCAAAAATTTCCTGAATTAGTGTCTAAATAAGTATAATAGCCTATTTCCACTGGCATCATTTCTATTATTTTCATGAAATGACAAGAAATGAAGGAAATTATATAATTTCTGCCATACCCCTGTAGTTCAGCTACACCGGAGCGGCATAAACGAATTCTCTCACTCTTCGTAGTGAGCACTCGCCACCAGACCAACCACCAGCCAAGTATTTGCCTAACGAATTTTGTATGGGAATGTCCGGAAAACGTACCGATCGGTACAACCCTGCATTACCAGTCGTTAGTGTTGTGATGGGTGCACACTATAGTTCACGTACTAGACTAGCACTGTGATGCATTACCTGTCGTTAACGACTCGACTGACACCAGTGATGCATCAGGTCGTTAGGCCTGGTAGTGCCTTGACACCAGCTGAAGTACAGGGACGTTTCTCCATTTCATTTTGCCTTTCATAGTTTGTCATTTCTTAAGGGGGTCTTCTCATTGAGCAACTTTTTTTTTCGACTTTTTTTTTTGCATTTATTTATAGCTTGGATATTTAGTGACCCAATGTGACCTAAATTCCCAAGCAACTGCAAACTTAAGGGGGTCTTCTCATTGAGCAACTTTTTTTTAAACCCTCGTATTTTGACCTATGCGTTAAGTTTTCTCCGGTTCTACCGGACCGATTTTGATGAAACAAAGTGAATTCGACGGAGAATTGTCAGCTCTTTAAAACTGCATTTAAACATTTTTGATTTTTTTTTTTCCAAAAAATTACTTCAAACTTTAAACGCGTTTATCTCGAAACCACGTTTTTCGAACTGGCGGCCATGATATCTCCAGTTCAACTGAACCGATTTTCATGAAACAAAGTGGAATCGACGCAGAATTGTCACCATTCTCGGCTGAACCTCGACCATAATTTTAAAAAAATTTTTTACTATTTTTTTTTTTTACACTAAACTACAAAAAAAGCCCGAAATTGAAATTTTTTTTTTTGAATGGCCGCCATTTTGTCAAAAAAATCACAAAATTAAGTTTGAGGTTCAGCCGAGAATTACATCTATACTGATTATAACCCCGTTTTTTTTCATTTCGGACGCTCCGGAGACCCGGAATCGTGGCCGCCGTGACGACACCTTTTTTTTTCACCACCAACTTTGAAGTCTCATTACTTTTTTGAACAGCCCTCGTATCGAGGCAAAAAAATTTTTTTATTTACTTTGAACCTTTTGTAATACAATAAATAAAAAAAAGTTTTCAATTATTCTTTGCGTTTTCAAATAAGAATTTTTTTTAAAAAGCGTCCAAAAAACGGGTTTTGAATGAGAAGACCCCCTTAAAAATGATGCCATTCGCCCCGAGAGGCTTTGGATTTTTTCGACATTCTACCAGTGCCATTCTGCTTCCAGTGCCATTAGTAATGTAAAATGGCTTGACACAGCCCCAAAGGGCCAAAGCCGAGCCTCTCTCAATCTCTTGGCTTGTGCGCTTCTAATTTTCGCACAAGAGAAAGGCACCTACAGTTTAACGCCGAATTCGAACGGCAGTTTGAGAAGCTTTCCATGGCTAATTACTACAAAGCTGGCGCCAACAGCAGAGAGGGGTGACCGAGTGTAAAGTTTATTCAAAGAAAAAACTTTTTCATTAGATGTTCCGAGGCGGGATCGAAATATAACAATAGGGGAAAGTTAACATCCCTTGCAGTTTGTTTTTCTAAATAAGACTACTTTTCGGACCTTACTTTTCTATGGGAGCTATACTATATAGATGTCCGATTTCGACCAAATTTGATTGGAATCTTGGCAAAGCCTAAGAAAACTAGCATGTACATTTCTAAAGGCGATTCCATTTGAAACAAACAAGTTTTTCACACTAGAACTTCTTTTTCGACCGATCAATCATACTGCAGCTATATGCTATAGTCATCCGATTTTGACAAAACTTTGTAGGATTGTGTAAAAGTATTTAAACTAAATATATGCCAACGTATGGGACGCTTCTATTGAAAACAAAAAAGTTTTTCTCACAAGAACTAGTTTTTCGACCGATCGTTTCTATGGGAGCTATATGTTATGGTCATCCAATTTTGACCAAAATTTGTTAAATTGTGTGGAAGTATATAAAACAAATACATGCTAGTTTTAAGGACATTTCCATTGAAAACAAAAAAGTTTTTCTAACTAAAACTACTTTTCAGACAATACTTTTCTATGACAGCTATACTATATAGATGTCCGATTTCGTCCAAATTTGGTGGAATCATGGAAAAGCATAGTAAACTATGAAATACAAAGTTTGGAGGCGTTTCTATTGAAAACAAAAAGGTTTTTCTCACTAAAACTAGTTTTTCGACCGATCGTTCCTATGACAGCTATATGCTATAGTTATCCGATCTGGCCGGTTCCGACAAATGTGCAGCTTATTTGTACCAAAAGACTTCGTGCAAAGTTTGGTGAAGATAGCTTCAAACTGACGGCGGAGATAGCATAGAAACAGACAGACGGACATGGCTAAATGAACTCAGCTCGACGTGCAAATCAAGAATATATATACTTTATGTGGTCGGAGAAGCTTCCTTCAATGCGTTACAAACATCAGGACAATTTTATAATACCCTCTGCAAGGGTATACAAATTCTCATATTTTCCAACGCTTGGCGGAAAAGTTGGGCGAAGCAGTACCCTGTAGTTTTGTTGTTGTCCAAGACACTACCATACCTAACGACCTGATGCATCACTAAGCGCTTATCCGTCATTAACTACAGGTAATGCATCACAGCGCCAGTCAAGTACATGAACTATCAGGCCTGTTCCCGTTTCCGATTTCGATCAGATCATGCGGAATCAGAATTGGTAGCTGTTCCCGTTTCCGAAAAACGTCAATTGCGTGTAAAGCCGGGTATCCAGCAACGCAAAACCAAAAAATTCCTGGCAAAGTTCATATGAAAAAAATTGTGCCAGGAATTTTCTGTTTACGATTTCGTTTGTTTAGTATCCAGCAACTTGACCAAAATCCACACATTGTATAGATAGCGGCGTATCGATAGCGTCGTTTCTTAAGCGTGTGTGGAACCTAAAACAGCTATTGCACAGCTCAGGAATATATTGTTGACAATTATTTTGGATGTGATGAGCGTATAGATGGAGGCAAATGGGGGTGGAGTATATAAATATAATAGCGGTTTCTGTTTTGTAATAGTTTCATTCTCCCTTATTGCTACACGTGCAGCAGATTCATTTTGCCAAGGTTTTGACCCGGCTGCTGAGCTCTTGTTCTTATCTTGAATTCAAATGTAATAGACTTTATTTAATTGGCTACCAACCATTGAGTCTTTTTTCTTTTACGGGCCACACTGGAGAGTCTTGCTCAGCCCTCGGCCCAATAATTTAGAACGAGTTGTGAGACCAATGTGGCTGATGTCGAGGTGTGATGTCATCACACCCGTCCGCTCAATCAATAATAATCCACTATCTACAATGGTAGACCGAAGTTGGTTAAACGTTATTTTGTTTAAATTTAATTAAATTCAAACTTGGCCAAAATATTTTACTTGGGTTCCACAAACTCAAAATAAATATCAAATTCCTGTCAGGAATTTCCGCAGTGCTGGATACAGGCCTTAAGCTAAGGAAGGATCGATCGAAATGAAACCGAGCTGTTTGCAATTGTTAAGGCTGTCTTATGGCTGAATTAAAATTTGTAAACGATTCGATCATTCATTCGAAAAGACAATCGATTTCAATTTCACTCGGAAACGGGAACACCGATTGCGATCGTTTTACTTTTTAGTTCCACTCGGAAACGGAAACAGGCCTGTATATTGTGATCGGTACGTTTTGCATACATTCCCATACAAAATTCGTTAGGCAAATACTTGGCTGGTGGTTGGACTAGTGGAAAGTGCTCACTACGAAGAGTTAGGGGATTAGTGAAAGCCGCACCGGTGCAGCCGAACTACAGGGTATTGGCATCATCAAAGGAAAAGACGAAGGAGCTCAAGCGCAAGGGTGACGCGCGGTTTGAAGTCTTGGAGCGCATGGAGAAGGCAAGCGCCGAAGTTCAGAGAAGACTTCTTGTAGAGAAGACTTCTTGTAGAGAAGACTTCTTGTAGAGAAGACTTCTTGTAGAAAATGATGGGTTGATGCATTGTAAAAACATATTTTCTTTATTTGAATTGTGTTGTTGAGACTTAAGGGCTCTTCTCATTGAGCAACTTTTTTTTTCGACTTTTTTTTTTTGCATTTATTTATAGCTTGGATATTCAAAAAATATCCCCCCAAAAGGATTTTCGAAAACGAATTAGTTTAGGAGATATAGTCCTTTTAGTGACCCAATGTGACCTAAATTCCCAAGCAACTGCAAACTTAAAGCGTTTATCTCGAAACCACGTTTTTCGAACTGGCGGCCATGATATCTCCAGTTCAACTGAACCGATTTTCATGAAACAAAGTGGAATCGACGCAGAATTGTCACCATTCTCGGGTAAACCTCGACCATAGTTTTAAAAAATTTTTACTATTTTTTTTTTTACACTAAACTACAAAAAAAGCCCGAAATTAAAATTTTTTTTTTGAATGGCCGCCATTTTGTCAAAAAAATCACAAAATTAGGTTTGAGGTTCACCCGAGAATTACATCTATACTGATTATAGCCCCGTTTTTTTTTTCATTTCGGACGCTCCGGAGACCCGGAATCGTGGCCGCCGTGACGACACCTTTTTTTTCACCACCAACTTTGAAGTCTCATTACTTTTTGAACAGCCCTCGTATCGAGGCAAAAAAATTTTTTATTTACTTTGAACCTTTTGTAATACAATAAATAAAAAGTTTTCAATTATTCTTTGCGTTTTCAAATAAGAATTTTTTAAAAAGGGTCCAAAAAACGGGTTTTGAATGAGAAGACCCC
>JAEIFV010001872.1:0-13393 GCA_018904265.1 Lordiphosa collinella | reverse complement strand
AAGCCTTAACGCGTTTCTTAACGCATTCGGCCATTTTGCTTGTTCGCTTATCGATAACTATCGATAACTGGGCGCCTTCTTTAAACTTGAAAAATGTCCCTTTCACGTTTTAACTCTTAACGGAGGGATGGTCTATTTATATATTAATTGTGCGTGTCACAATGATTTCGCCTGAAATGGTTACTCTATTTAAAGATATTGAAAATTGCTTAGCCATTAAACATCTCTGCAAAATGCTCTACAGGCTGACCTAGTGGGGCCGGTCAGTTAGCATGAGTGTGCATGAAAAGTGGGAAATATCTCCTATCGAGCACAACTGTAGCAATGGTTTTTTTATACCCTATACTCCTGCACACACAGAATAATAAGTTTGCGAGGACTTGATTGAATAAGCCTCACAACTTAGGGGTATACTTAATTAAATTGAAGGATATTGCAAAACAATAGCAATAATAAGTCCACAGTACGAGCGCGACAATTGGCCAGCTAAGGGTTAAGACGTGCGGCAAATTGGCTGCAGGAGAGAGTGCACAAAGAGACAGTTACCGTGGGATTGTACACCGGAAAGGGACAGCAGAAGCAGGAAGGCTGGTGGTCGCACTCACGCTGACATAGGCTGAGGTCAGTGGAATTGGAATTTTCCATTGAGTGGGCTGCGCAAGGCAACCACGGGACTCAGAAGCCAATGCAAAACCAGGGCGCTTAGCAACAACGGGACTTGTGACAGAAGGCAAACCGAGGCGCGGCAGAACAAGGCCGGGGAGCTTTAAAAGAAGCTCGCTGCTGGGGACGAAGTTCAGTCGAGTGCGAATCTGAGTGCGAGTATCTTTGAAAGCGAGTGCCTAGTTCCCCAGTGAGCGATTTCGAGCGAGTGCGAGTACCAACGCGAGTGAGCGAAGAGCATGACAACGAAGGAACCCGCCCAGGAGAATCCCGTGAGCAGAGCCGTAGGAGAGGCAGGGGGAGTCCGAGACTTCGAATAGAGCTTCTGAGCCATTTCGTCCTGCGGACATTTGCGAGAGTCGGCGAATCCGTGCGGTGTCTTGCCAGTGGGCCAGAAGTACGGTTCTAAGGAGACCAATTAAGTCTCCAGACCATAGCTAAGCGGGGGAAAGCAAGAGCCGGCGAGTTTTGCGATTAGCAAACGAGCCCGGGCGAATCGCGGAGCCAGCGGGTCCGAACCAACCGCGGCGAAGGGCCTCGAAGCGGGAGCGAGTGGTCTGGCGAAAGCAAAAATAACGTGTAAGCCGTAGGCTAAGTCAAAGTTGCCCGTAAGCAACTATTTATTAGCTTGTCAACCTAGGATTTTAACGCCAATAAACAGGCAAGGGTTTCTTTGGAAGGCTTCTTCTGAAGGCAGGAACTCTCCTGTGGTTATGGGGGCGTATGTAGCTTACTGCGTCTGAAGTCGACTCACACCTCCACTTAGTAAACCCTGGTAACAAAGCGATGCACCTGCAAAGCTGCTGGCTAACGTGAGCGGCGATCCTACCCTGGGACAAATAGGGGTCGCTACTTCAGTCTTAGCACTCGATTACCGTCTATTACATCCGCCAATGAAAACTGTAACAAAGCCTCGGATACGGACCCCCCTGACGACGGCCTTTAAGGACCACGATTAGAGGATATGCACCTGGAATGTTTGTACTATCAATGGAGAGCGTGCGGATTCCAAGCTGGTGGATGTCCTCGAGAAATACTCATCGGACGTTACCGCACTTCAGGAAATGCGATGGACTGAATAGGGGCGTAAGGTGATAAGATCGGAAACCAAAGCCCCATGGGAGATCTACTACAGTGGACATGATTAAAAGCACGAATTTGGCTGTAGTTTTGTAGTCAATGAAAGACTGTGCCGCTCTGTCATCAGCTTTAAACCAGTTGACAAGCGACTTGCCGCACTCAGACTTAAGGCAAAGTATATAAATATTAGTCTTATCTGTGCGCACGCCCCGCGAAGACAAGCGATCGGAAAAGATTCTTAGAGCGCCTGAAGCCTAGTGAGCGCTGCCCCGGTTACGACATCAATATCGTGCTAGGTGACTTTAACGAAAAAATCGGGAGAGAAGAAGTTTTTAGCCCGACTTTCGGCCGATATAGCTTGCACAAAAAAACCTCCGAAAATGGAAAGAGGCTAATTGACTCCGCTGCGGGCCGGAACATGGTCATTAGTAGCACCAGATTTGAACACCGCAACGTCCACAAGGCGACCTGGAAGTCCCCTGATAGTCAATTGACACGAAACCAGATTGATCACTTTGCGATAGACGGACAGCACTCATCGAGTGTTCTAGACGTTCGTGCGCTCCGAGGAGCCAATATAGACTCGGATCACTACCTTGTTGCAGCCAAAGTGGCACATGCCGCACAATCTATCACACGCTGAAAGCTGAACGTTGCGAAGCTGCAATCACAACGGACATCCGAAGCCCACTCAGCAAAACTTCTCAGGGAAACCCCACCTGGTTCTTTTGGTGTAGGCAAACAGTGGAAGAATATTTCACACTCTATGATTACGGCTGCCAAGGAGATTTTCGGATTTGCCGAAAACTCCCGAAAACGGTCATGGTACGATGATGAGTGCGCGGCGCTACTGCAGAGAAAGACGTTGCGTACAGGAGAACTCTGCAGTCTGGAGCACCGCGGGCTGTTAAGGAGCGATACCGGGAGAAAGAAGAGAGGAGAAGCGCCATTTTAGAAGGAAGAAAAATTAGCAGGAAAGGTGCATGAGAGAGGAAGTCAAAGTGCTCTTCGGAAGGAAAATTCTATCAAAAGATTAGGCAACTAACCGAAGGTTTTAAGCCCAGAGTCACACTATTGCCAGGAAGAGCACGGAAATCTGGTCAGAAATCCGCAAGTGGCACTAGACAAATGGAGGAACTTTTTCTCTAACCTGCTGGGAGGTGATGACGAATTCAATGCCGCCTCTGGGGAAGTAGCGACACCACCAATCGATAGCATAGAGATAGACCCGCCGGACCATAATGAAGTCTGCCCGCTGAATTGTTGAAGGCTGGCGGTGAGGAGCGGTGAGGAGCTTCCCACTGCATATAAGGTTCTATCATGCATCCTATGTGAACGTCTAAAGCCGAGAATGAGTGAACAGATTGAATCGTATCAGTGTGGCTTTAGACCTGGCAAATCCACCACGGACCAGATATTCACACTGCGACAAATCCTGGAGAAGACCCAAGAGAGAAAGATCGACACCCACCACCTTTTTGTTGACTATAAAGCCGCCTTTGACATGCCGATAAGGTCAAAGTTCAATGAAGCCCTGTCTAGTTTTGGTATTCCCGCAAAGTACGTTCGACTTTGCATGATGACGTTGAGAGGCATAGAAAGCTCAGTCAAAATAGGGAAAAACCTCTCCGAGCCTTTCGATACCAAAAGAGTTTTTAGGCATGGTGACACCTTATACACTGAGAAAAAAGTGATTCCTAAAATTTTGGGAATCTGGTTTTTATGATCTAAAATTTTCTTTTTAGGCAATAATTGCCTTAAAAATGATAAATATAGCCTAAATCTTTCAATTTTAGGTAAAAAATTTTAAGGAATTTGTGTGCTTAAAAATAGTCCAATGGGATAAAAATATTTTTGCCTTCATTTTTTGACGTTATGTTCGTAAAAAATCAATAAATGCAATGTAAAAAGTACAGACAATGCTAAAAACACCTTAAAGAAATTAATAAAATTAAAAAAAAACAAGTAAGGGAGCTGCAGTCGAGTGCCCCGACTACAAAATACCCTGTTCCCTTGACTTCTTGTGTTTTCATACACATATATACACCGATCTAGAATAGACACATATCCTTACTGATATATATGGTGGTGGGGGGCCGCGGTGGCGTCCGCTGAGCGAGGTCGGGGTTCGATCCCGCCCGGAAGAGTTTTTTCTGAATAAAACTTACACCCGGCCACACCTCTTGCTGTTGGCGCCAGCATTGCAGTAATTAGCCATGATAAGCTTCTCAAAAACTGCCGGTTCGGATTCGGCGTTAAACTGTAGGTCCCTTTCTCTTGTGCTAAAATTAGAAGCGCACAAGCCATGAAATTGAGAGAGGCTCGGCTTTGGCCCCTTGGGGCTGTGTCATCTTGACAAGCCAATTTTACTTTTACTTACTTGATATATATAAAGTCTGGTCTAACTTAAAAATTGAGGCTGTGACAGTCTTTTGCGCTTAAAGGGGGGAGGGGGAGGAACATCCATATCAAACTTGATTTGCATCTGGTATACACCTACCTACATGCAAAAATTTGTGGCTCTAGCTCTTATAGTCTCTGAGAAACACGCGTTCATACGGACAGACGGACAGGGCTAAATCGACTCGGCTATTGATGCTGATCAAGAATATTTATAATAGGGTCGCAAATGCTTCCTTCTACCTGTTACATACTTTTGCACAAAGTGGGTTTCCCATTTTCAATGGGAACAGGGTATAAAAATATAGACAATGCTTAAAACACCTTAAAAAAATTAATAAATTAAAAAAAACAAGTAAGGGAGCTGCAGTCGAGTGCCGACTACAAAATACCCTGTTCACTTTTTCGTTTGTTTTCCATTACATACACAAGCACCACAACACACACTCCAACATACACACAAACGCATGGCATGCGGCCGCGCGCGATAACTGACAATGCAAGACCCCCCTCTCTCCCACAAGCAAAATTGATTCGAATATAACTTCGGTGTTTATTGTCCGATCTTAGTGATCTTTTCAGAATAGATATATTGGGCCTTACTTGATACATGTAAAGTTTGGAAGGTCTATCTTGAAAATTGTGGCTCTTACAGCTTTTTGCGCTTAAAGGGGGGAGGGGGAGGAATTTTCCAAATCTGAAACAAACTCGTATTAAATCGGGTATACACCTACCTACATGCAAAAATTTGTGGCTCTAACTCTTATAGTCTCTGAGAAACACGCGTTCATACGGACAGACGGACAGACGGACAGACGACGGCTAAATCGTCGGCTTTGTGCCGATCAAGAATATATATACTTTATAGGATCGCAAATGCTTCCTTCTACCTGTTACATACTTTTGCACAACTTCATGATCACCCTTTTCCCATTTTCAATGGTCATAAAACGATGGTCCTACGGGGACTTGAACCCTCGACCTTATGTTCTAGAGAAATAACAGCCCTTTTCTGCATTCCAAATTCGTTTCAAAATGCCAAGCGGGTTTGGGATGCAATTTAAAATAAGATTTAGAGGCATACAGAACAACGCGTGGTTTGGTGGTGATAATAGGTAATGGATGTCCTAAGTTCGAGTCAACATCCAGTTTAGGCAAAATGGCCTAAAATATAAGATAATTTTTGACCATTCTAGTCCATACTTTTTTCTGGGTGTAGTGTGACTTCTTTAATCTGCTGATGGAATATATACTGCACCAGTGCCAAAATGCCAACAGAACGGGCACCATCTTTACCAGAGATAACATGCTACTTGCATATGCCGATGATATAGATATAGATATCATCGGCAAAGACGAATTGGCGGTAAAACGGGCATTCTCACAGATAGAGAAGCAGTCAAAACTCAACGCGCAGTGAGTTTACGCTTGGACAATCTGTTGCAATGGGAGAATACAACTTCAAGGTTGTTAAGGAATTTGTCTACATCGGAACGACGATAACCAGCGACAACAACACCAGTCTGGAAATTCGAAGAAGAATTACTCTTGCAAACCGATGTTATTACGCGCTCAATAAGGAGTTCAAGAGCAGAGCCCTCTCTCGGAAAACGAAAATTGTGCTATACAAGTCGCTTACCATCCCAGTCCTGCAATACGGCGCATGGACAATGTCATCAACGGATGAGGCGGCTATTGGCGTGTTCGAGAGAAATGTTTTTCGGAGGATTTATGGACCTCTAAACGTTGGCGACGAATTTTGCATCCGAATGAATCACGAACTGTACGAGCTCTATGGGGACACTAAGCTTGTCAGCGCATAAAACAACAGCGGATGCGCTAAATAGGACATGTTACCCGTATGGATGATAACGCTCCAGCAAATTGGGTGTACAGTCGGCATGCGAACGGGTAAGGAGGCAGGCCCCGGGCCGGGTCGACCAACGCGGAGATGGCGCGTGCAGGGAGATATTTCGAAGCTGGCTGTGCCCTTCTGGTGGGATGTCGCTCGGGACAGAGGCGAGTGGCGGGCATTAGTTGCAGCGGCCGAGACCGTAAAAGGGATGTGATGCTATCATTAAGGCCAAAGAAGAAGAAGAAACAGGCAATGAACGAAATTAACACTGTCATCTCATTTTAAGACCAAACTCCATATTTAACAAGAAAGTTGTTTTCATTATAACATACTCAACCTTTCATCCGATCTCTACCATTCCTTTGGCGGACCGATTATTAATCCTAATTACTAAATGTGTCCAAAAAGAAGGAACCTTCTATCTATAAAACTGTGGTTTTTTCCATTTTGGGGGGGCGTGGGGGTGGCAAAAATTAAAAATAAACTTGATCTGCCTGCAATTATAAGAAGTATAAGTCCCATACATGTCAAACCTCTATCTCTTACCATCTCTGAGATCTGTGCGTTCATACGGACAGACAGACGGACATGGCTTTTGCACAAACTTATTATACTCTATGTACCTTTGGTACAGAGTATAAAAATTTGTTGGAGCGATCCACAAATGCTTTGAGCGGAAGCCGGCAGAAAAACGGTTCTTTACAAGTTTCTGATCCTATAAGGTATATATTATAGGCTGTCATTGTTGGTGTTCCCAAACGGTTTTGCCGACGCGGGCATGGAGAGACTGCAATTTTGATGGAAAATTCAGGCAGAAAGATCGCTGAGTGAGGATTTGGTCCCTCATGAAACGGCTGTCCGATCTACTAAAGCCTCCTTTTGTGTGTTGTGTAAAAAAAAGCATAAAAGACCTCGAGCCAGCTAGAAACTGGAAGTTAACAGTATAAAGGTCATTAAAAACAGTCATAATAGAAAAAAAAATCATAAAATTTTTTTCATTTACTTTTCTTAATAGCTTGATCAACAACTCGAACTTTGATTTTTGTTCCGTGCATGTCGAACTATTCGGGCCTCCTAAAAGACTGCAAATTTCACTGGAATTCCAACTTAAGGAATGCAAGCACACATGAGAATGTCTTAGAGAAAAGTATGCAGCTTACCAAGAAAAAATGGTTTGATTAGAATAATTTAAATACCCATAAGCACTTTCACTGCACTTTTCATAATGTGTCATAAATTAGGTACGGGTGCCAAATAAAAAAATTATTGCGATGTTCAACTAATCTTCAACTTTTGATTGTTTTGTTGCACTATTATGATTATTAATATCCTGCGGTCGAGTTATGTAATTGAGCAATTTCAAAAACAAACAAAAGACAAGGGCGTGGTGTGAGTCGGCTCAAAATATTGCTCAGCTATGCCCTCGGCGCTGGCAAACGAAGTATAAACAATAACAAAAGTGCAGTGGGCGTTAGCTCCTTAATCAACACTATTTCCTGCGGCAGACTTCAATAACAATTATGATTGTTTTTTTTTTTTGTTGTTTTTACACAAGTGCTGCTCTGATTGAAAGGGGGAGGGGGTTAAATGGTGGATGGTTGGGATGGTCTGTCCATTCTTCTTGTAAATACAGCGCAAGCTTTTCTATGACACCGTGGCATGTCAATTTCGTACGCACGATATACGTATGAACGTGGTGTGAAACCCTAGAAACTAGAAGAGGATTCAAATTTTGGGTCATAACTAATATCCGTGTATCGTTTACCATTTCAAGCCCTTCTCCAACTTCAATTTCCTTCTGTTTTTTGCTCGGGCCAGGCCATAGTCCCCACGGTCACATTTGTATAACATAAAATGCTTTTGAGTATCGTAAATAACAGTTTAGTGTTCATAAATTCAGAAAGAGAATTATGAATGTCCAAGGCTCAAGTGCAACAAGGGAAGCAAAAATGCAAAACAGCATAGAGGAGGCCATGCTGGGGACAATTGACTGCATTGGCCCGGCATGGAGTCGTAGCCACATCAACTGCACGTCTCGAATGCGTCGACATGGCCATCGTCAAGATGAAGATAAATATGCTGCAGTAATAAAAACTCCCCAGCTCCCGTAGACCGCCCGCCTCCTTGCCTCCTTTGTCTGTCTAGCCTGGGCGTCATTTAAGTGACCAAAATACACATTAAGCGTTCTCGCTTGTCGCTCTAAGTCCTGCGGCCGTAACGAGTCCTTTTCGTGCCTTGCATTTTAGATGTTGACATAAATTTGCAGTTTGCCTTTTGCCGCTGTTGGCTAAAACTATTTAAATGTGGATCAGGGGCTGGGGAAATTGGTCTGACCTCCACATGGCTCGCATAGTTGCAGTTAAATAAATTAAAAACTTCACCACTCGTAGCTGAGCTGAGTTTTGGACTTACTGTCGGTCAGTTTTAATTTGTTGACCGGCAATTAAACAGTGCTTCAGGCCGTGTGTATATGTTCAGTTGCAAACCTTTTGCCAAAAAGGGTAAGTACAATGACGTAATTCGTAACAGAGATGAGCCAATTGAGCTACTCACTCTATTAAAGAATGAATAGACTCGTTCGACAACTTCACCCAGTGTTCAGGCGTTATTTCCGTCGAAGCAGTCCAAAGCTGTAACTAATTTCGCCCCCAATTTGTTTATTTCTTGGAAATAAACTGATATCTTGTTCAGATAGCAGTGCAACTTTTGTAATCACTATAATGATATTGTGCTGACCAGAGATATGAACGAGTGCACTGCAATTACTAGTGCACTGCATAAGTACTTGATATTTTTGCACGCGAGTGTCAAAGCTCAGATGGAAAATATCCGAGTGTTGATTGGGTGACTCGATCTCTCTCTTGTCGCTCTCTCTCTGGACGCTGTCACTCTCTTGTGGCTCTCTCTTGAAAATACAAGAACAAACAAGAAAGAAATTCGGTCAAGGCCGACTATAACATACTCTGTACCTGTGAAGTGCTGTCCATCACCGTTGCGACCGGTGCTGCACATAATAGTTAGTTTTCCTTATAGCTCGACAACCGTTCATCCGATCTGTACCATTCCTTTGGCGGATCGATAAATAATCCTAATTACTAAATATGTAGGAACGAACCTTCTATCTATAAAACTGTGGGAGATATAACGTTTTTTCCAATTTGCGGGGGCGGGAGGGGGCGTGGCAAAAATAACTGGATCTGCCTGCAAGTATAAGAAGCATATGTCAATCCTCTATCTCTTACCATCTCTGAGATCTGTTTGTTCATACGGACAGACGGACAGACAGACAGACAGACAGACAGACAGACCGGACGGACAGACGGACATGACTATATCGACTCGGCTGTTGATGCTGATCAAGAATATATATACTCTATAGGGTGGGAGATGCTTCCTTCTGCCTGTTACATACTTTTGCACAAACTTAATATACTCTGTGCACCACTGGTACAGTGTTTAAAAAGTAGTCTTAGTCAGAAAAAGTTAGCTTCGGCGCGGCCCTTGCAGCGTCCATTGAAAACAAAAAAGTTTTTCTAACTAAGACTACTTTTGGGACCTTACTTTTCCAAGGGAGCTACACTATATACACATCCGATTTCAACCAAACTTGGTGGAATCATGGAAAAGCATAACAAACTAACAATTACAAAATTTGGATTCGATTCCATTTAAAATTAAAAAGTTTTTTCAGAAGAACTTCTTTTTCTACCTATTATTTGTACTGCAGCTATATGCTATAGTCATCCGACTTTGACAAGACTTTGTAGAATTGTGTAAAATGTAAATTAAATTTAAGCCAACGTAAGAGACGTTTCTATTGAAAACAAAAAGTTTTTCACAAAAGAACTAGTTTTTCGACCGATCGTTCCAATGGGAGCTAGAGCTATAGTCAGCCAATTTTGACCAAAATTTGTAGAATTGTGTGGGAGCATATAAAACAAATACATGCTAGTTTTGAGGAAATTTCCATTGAAAACAAAAAAGTTTTTCAAACTAAGACTACTTTTCAGACTCTACTTTTCTATGATGTCCGATTTCGACCAAATTTGGTGGAATCATGGAAAAACATACTTAACTAATTTACGAAGTTTGGTGAAAACAACAAAAGTTTTTCTCACAAAAAATAGTTTTTCGACCGATCGTTCTTATGACAGCTATATGTTATAGTCATCCGATCCGGCCGGTTCACAGTAGGCGATTGGGCATCTCTAGCGGCATTTAATTAATAACTTCCAATCAAAAATAGAAATCTTCAGTCGGTTTTTTTCACTGCTCAGAAAAAAATCATTGAATTTTTTTGGAAAAAAACTTTTTTTAATTTTTTTTTAATATTTAATAATTTTTTATTAATTTATTTTTTTTAAATTTTGATATTTATTTTTAATTTTATTAAACATATTTTATCGGCGATGTTCTAGAGATTTTCGTATTAAACGGTTTCATTTCGAACTGCAACTGCTTGCCTTTACATTATTCGGAATCAGAGTCAGGCCTATCCAGATGCTTCATTAATTCATTAAAAGAAAGCTCTTAACATCCTTGTCCATAATATTATTTTTTGCAGACGAAATTGAAGACCCATTTGACAATGAAGATATCAAAGGGTCGGAAGATAGTAATAAAGCATTACTAATAAAGCATATATTGCTCTCGCGTATGTTTCAAAAGTCCTCGTTCCTGGCTTCAAGAGCTTCCTCGGACATCATACCAATTGGAAGGGAAAAATGGTTTGTAGTGTCTGCTCCATGAATTAAAATTCAGTGAACAGACGATGGCATGTGAAACCAGGGGTATGCTTCAACCAAAATTTCGGCAGTGTCCAATGCGTAAGACCCGAATGCCTCCGAATTTATATCGTATGGAAAAACTTCCTTGCGGTGTTTCCGTTGCTCGTATTACCAGTACCAGCCATTGGTATATCCAGCAACAAATGCAATTCTTCCTTTTTAGCTTCTGCTGAATACTTCTTTTATTTTGTTCAACAAAATCCTTGTCAGCTTGTCAGATAAGCCATATTTAAATAGGCTTCCATTAATGGTGAGCTCTTCACCAAATTTAGATTGTTCATATTTTTGGGAGTTGCGTTACAGATTCCGCATGATTGCGAAGAGGATAAGTATATTTATCAGTATATTTTTCAGAACAGTTACAAATACCCAGTTTTCCATGGTAAGAAACTTCTTGGTTGGGATCGCTCTTTCGTGCCATACTAAAAAAGAGTGCCCGTAGCGCTACTGACATTGTGCCTAAAAAGTTCCATAATTTGAAGGGTAGCAGGTATTAGCAGTTCAAATTGGACATTTTGGATGCACAATGATTCCCACTTCCAGATAACATAAGAGTTAGACTGAATCCAGGTGAATCTGGTAAGTTGTGCGCTACTGTGGGCTCGTTGCTAATACAGTTAATTACCACTACATTTTATAAGCAACAAATTTATAGACCGGTCACAAACACTGATTTTCTATGTGACCCATACCTTGAAATTAATAAAAAACCAAACTTTTAATAAAATAAGTAAAGATTGCAAATTTCCCAGGAAATTGAAATCAAGGCGCACAACAAAGAAACAATTTAGTAAAGCGATTGCTGAAACATATGTTGTGCTTGACAGTTCACAGCTGATGATCAGCTGATAGGAGAGCTTATAAAAAACCGCAAAAACCTAATGAAAGTATCTGTAATCGATTTGTGAAAAAAATCAATGCTCTTTCAAATTTGAAATTTTGAATTAAATGCCGCTAGCGAGGCCCAGTCGCCCACTGTGGGGTTCCGACAAATGTGCAGCGTATATGTACCATAAGACTTCGTGCAAAGTTTGGTGAGGATAGCTTTCAAACTGACGGAGGAGATAGCATAGAAACAGACAGACAGAAGGACGGAAGGACAGACGTCCAGACGGACGGACAGGGCTAAATCAACTCAGCTTGTCGTGATGATCAAGAATATATATATATACTTTACGTGGTCGGAGATGCTTCCTTCAATGCGTTACAAACATCTGGACAATTTTATAATACCCTCTGGAAGGGTATAAAAACCGGCGTTCACAGTAACTTTTACAAAAACAATGAGACCGAATGCAAAAAAAAATTATACATTCTTAAATATTAGCAGGCAAAAAATCAACCAACAAAAACGCAGTCAAAGCCAAATACCACAAATCTCACACCAGCAGACACCCAGTCACAGAAATAAAGGGTGATTTTTTAGCTATCTTTTTGGCAACACTGGTTTAAACAGCTTACGCACGTTTCGTGTTTTGTTTCACTGTCAAACATCTTCAGTTTGGTCTATAATTTAACCATGAATCGTCTTACAAACGAACAACGCTTGCAAAGTATTGAATTTTATTATCAAAATGCATACTCTGTTAAGAAAGTTCATCGCGCGTTTCTTCCATTTCATGGTCAGTTTAATCGACCCACTGAAGCGGCTATTCGGGCTATTGTGACTAAATTTCGCACCAAATTTACATTGTTGGACATTAAACCACCAACACGCTTACGTAGAGCGCGAACTGAAGAAAATATCGCAGCTGTATCGGCCAGTGTTAATGATGACCATTAATTATCGATTCGTCGCCATTCGCAGCAATTTTGCCTCTGTTACTCAACAACGTGGAAAATTTTGCGGAAGGATTAAGGTGTGAAGCCTTTCAAAATACAGCTGGTGCAAGAATTGAAGCCGAACGAACTACCGCAACGTAGAATTTTTGGTGAATGGGCTCTTGGAAAGTTGGCCGAAGATCAACTTTTTTACCGAAAAATTGTGTTCTGCGACGAAGCTCATTTTTGGCTCAATGGGTACGTAAATAAGCAGAATTGTCGATTTTGGAGTGAATATCAGCCAGAAGCATTGCAAGAGCTACCAATGCATCCAGAAAAAGTCACAGTTTGGTGCGGTTTATGGGCTGGTGGCATCATTGGACCGTACTTCTTCAAAGATGATGCGATTCGTAACGTAACTGTGAATGGTGAGCGCTACCGTGAGATGATATCCAACTTTTTTTGCCCAAAATGCAAGAGCTTGTCTTGCATGACATGTGGTTTCAACAAGACGGTGCCACATGCCAAACAGCACGCGCAACAATGGACTTATTGAGAGGCGAGTTCGGTGAACATTTTATTTCACGTTCGGGACCGGTCAATTGGCCGCCTAGATCGTGCGATTTAACGCCTTTAGACTATTTTTTGTGGGGCTATGTTAAAGCTCATGTCTATACAGACAAGCCCGCTTCAATTGACGAATTGGAAGACAACATTGAAGCATTTATTCGTGAGATACCGGCCGAAATGTTGGAAAGAGTATGCCAAAATTGGACTAAGCGGATGGACCATTTGAGGCGCAGTCACGGTCAACATTTGCATGAAATAATCTTCAAACATTAAATTA
>JAEIFV010001871.1:0-13514 GCA_018904265.1 Lordiphosa collinella | reverse complement strand
TCTTCCTCATGAAAGCGCTTCAATCGAATTTTTATTTTTTTGAGCATACGAGGTGTGTTCAAAAAGTATGCGGAATTTTCAATTTTCGCGGGTTACGTATTCGAATTCGAACGAATTGCGATTTTTTTGTGGCGTTATGTTGGTACTCATGTGTCTCACTTATGCCGACAAGCTCGGCCATTTTGAATGTTCACTTAATTGTTGACAGCTGCTTTGCTTGCACGTGTTTTGGATCGTCTTCGATTTTTACGTATTCAAAAAAATGGATCAAAGAACCTGTATCAAATTTTGTGTGAAAAACGAAATTAAGTGCGCGGATGCATTCCGAATGTTGACTGTGGCATACGGAGAGGCTACCTTGACCGAACCAACGTTTATCGTACCACCGAAAATGTTCTCAGAAGGCCGAGAAGATGTGAACGACGAAGAGCGTGCCGGACGCCCGAGCCTTCAACAACAGACGAAAAAATTAATGAAGTGGAGAAAATGGTATTGGCCAATCGTCGAATCACCGTTAGAGAAGTTGCTGAGGACCTAAACATATCCATTGGCTCGTGCCGTTCGATTTTTATCAATGATTTCGGCATGAGACGGGTCGCCGCGAAATTCGTACCAAAATTGCTCAATTGCGACCAAAACCACCATCGCATGAACATCGTCCGCGACGACCCAAATTTACTCCAGAGGGTCATAACTGGTGACGAATCGTGGGTTTATGGTTATGACGTGGAAACCAAAGCTCAATCATCTCAATGGAAGCTGCCGCACGAACCAAGATCGAAATAAGCGCGCCAAGTTCGTTTTTGCTGACAGTTTTCCTTGATTGCAGGGGCGTGGTGCATCATGAGTTCTGCCACAGGAAAGAACGGTCAATAAGGAATATTACCTGCAAGCTATGCGCAATTTGCGCGAAGCAATCCGCCAGAAACGCCCGGATTTGTGGACGAACAAAAAATTGGCTTTTGCACCACGATAACGCCCCTGCTCACACATCGTTGTTGCGCGCGACTTTTTGGCCAAAAACAACACACTAATGATGCCGCAGCCACCGTATTCCCCCAGATATGGCCCCTGTTTGACTTTTTCTTGTTCCCTAAACTGAAGAGGCCCATAAAAGGACGACGTTACGCTACGCTTGACGAGATGAAGACGGCATCGAAGGAGGAGCTGAACAAGATAAAAAAAATGATTTTTTGAAGTGCTTCGAAGATTGGAAAAACCGTTGGCACAAGTGTATAATATCTCATAGGGATTACTTTGAAGGGGACAACATAGATATTCATGAATAAATAAATAATTTTTTTGAAAAAACACAAAATTCGCGATACTTTTTGAACACACCTCGATTTATTAAGTTTATAAATCATTTAATTTGGCACGAACAGTTAAATAAGAGAATACAAAAATGAGTTTCACAAGATAGATTAAATATAAATCGATAGTTCAACTTAACAACGGTTAGTTAATTTAGACGACGTTACGGTAAACAACTTTCAACTTTTAGACCGACGCCTTCTTTCTACTGACAACTTGACAACTGCTGCTGTTCGCTGACGACACACGACTCCCTCTTGTAGACGCCAATAAAAAGTATGACCCTGCGATGAGATGAGGGGGATGCCACATCGTGCAGCATGTATAAGGTTGCCACCTTACACTCGGCCATCCTGCTCTTCATCTGTCCCAGATGATACTCCAGCTTCGTCTTCGTCCTCGCCTTCATCGTAGCCCAAAAACCGCCACAGCTTCATATAATCAGCACTAGTTGATGTCTGATTTGGACCCTGGAACTCAGCTGCTTTTCTTACGTCGTATCTTCCATTTCTCTTTACTTTAGTTACTTCGTAGGGGCCAATGTATTTGCTGGACAACTTCTTTCCATTGACGAATTGTGTAACTTTAATGGCTACTAGGTCAGCTAATTGGTAACCATGATGACTCTTCCGCTTTTTGTCGTAGTTACGCTTATAGGATTCTTGTGCTTTCTCGATCTGGACTCTAGCTTCTGCTCTTATTTGGTTGCGTTCGTCCTGCAAACCTGTCAACAGCTCTTCTTGAAGAATCTTGACCAATTCAACATCGCATTCGTTTCGCATTTTGACTCCGAACATTATTTCGAATGGAGTAAACTTCGTTGATGAGTGAACGTGTGCATTAATTGCCTGTTGCACCTGAGTAACATACTTGTACCATTTTGATGGTTCTGCTGCAGACATCTTTGCCAATACTGACAAAATTACTCGATTCACCCTTTCAATCTGCCCATTGCCTCTCGGAATTCCTGTAGTTGTCTCGACGTGTTCTATCTTCTTTTCAGCGCAAAACTCTTTAAACTGCTTTGACGTGAAGGCCGCTCCTTTGTCGCTGATAATGCGTTGAGGACTTCCAAAGATTGCTACCCACGAACTGATATGTTTGATGACTTCTTGAGCGTCCGTCGACTTAGTAGGATATAGCCAGGTGTATTTGGAAAACCCGTCAATAACAGCAAAAATATACTTGTATTTTTTCGTCGTTATATCCAAAGATCCTAGATGATCAACATGAAGTGTGGTCAGCGGCTTGTCTCCTTTATCGATGAGGTGTAAAAAATCCTCCTGTTTACCCAGCTTTCTGTTGTGTGTTATACACTCGATACAATTAGCGATGAATTCACTAACCTTCCTCTCTAAGCTCTGAATAAAATATTCCTGCCGAATCGCATGCATGGTTTTCTGTACTCCCATGTGACCAAAGTTGTGAGCACTTCTGATAATTTCCTTCTCCATACACTTGGGTACTGCTAGCAAGTCAATTCCACCAACCTGCTTATAAATCAACTGATTTTTGGCCTTATAGTCTGCATAGGGTTTCTGCTTCAAAATTTCTGCAACAGCTGCGAGATGTTCGTCTTTGCGTTGAGCCTTTACCATTTGTGTGCGCACTTCTGATGTAACCACCATAACTGGAAAGCGACTTAGGCTATCTACATGCTTCATCCTGGTGCCAGCACGATGCTCTATGGTGTACGAAAAATCTTGGAGGTACATTAGCCACTGTACTACTTCTCGAGGTACCTCTTTCTTTGTGGTTGTCATCTTAAAAGCTGAACAGTCAGTAACAAGGACAAAATCGATGCCCATAAGATAGTGCCTTAACTTTTTTGTTGCTAAGTACGCTGCCTTTACTTCCAATAAGTAACTGTGTGCCATTTGTTATTGTGCTGCTGAAGAAGAGTTCCACCAAATCTATCTTTTGAGGCATCTACGTGTAACTGAGTCTTTGCATTCTGCTTAAAAATCTTCAAAACTGGTTCATTCGTTAAGGAAGCTTTCAATTTTTCAACAGCCTGAATCTGCAACGTCCCTATCTTGAATTCTGCGTCTTTTTTCAGCAAATTGGTCAACGGTCTGGCTAACAGAGCATAGTCCTGGATAAATTTTCTAAAGTATCCGGTCAGTCCAAGAAATGCCTGTACTCCTCTGATATTTTTTGGCAAAGGGAAATTCTTGACAGCCTTTACCTTCTCCTGGCCTGGCTTGACATGACCATTTTCAACTTCATGTCCAAGAAAATTGATTTTCTGCTTCAAAAACTGACATTTCGACCATTTTATTTCCAACCCGAACTTTTCTGCTTGTTTCAGTACCGTTTGCATATTCTCAAGGCATTGCTCAGCTGAATCTCCAAATATAACAATGTCATCGACGTAGATCTCCATAATACCTCTGTTTATTAACGGTTGAAAGATGTGGTTTATATAGCGAACAAATACTGCTGGCGAGTTACAGAATCCGAATGGAGCCCTGTTGAATTCGTATAACCCCTCTTTTGTTACAAATGCAGTAAACTTTCGGCTTTGTTCTTCTACTTCCACATGGAAAAATCCATTTTTGAGGTCCATTACCGTGAAAAATTTCGCTCCCTGCATTTTTTCAAGCACCTCTTCTACAACTGGAACTGGAAACCTATCTTTAAGCACATAAGCATTCAGGATCCGATAATCTACACACAGCCTGTAGATTCCTTCTTTCTTCTTCGCCAAAACAACTTTGCTTGCCACATTAGAGCAAGATTCTCGGATTATACCCTTACTTAGCCATTCCTCTACTTGATTTTTTACAAATTCGCGCTCTGGTACTGACAAACGGCTTGGGCTTTCACGGAATGCAATATTATCGTCTTTTGGTATAATGCGCAGCTTTATTGGACACTCTTCTTTGTTATTCATCGGCTTATACGAATTTATTAGCTCTTTAATGGTTTCTGCATATTTGGGATCCACATCTATTTCAATGTCATCATTCGAACTCACCACGTTGAATACATTCTCCTCAAAATCATTTTCATCCTCTCTCACCTGTGCGTCTTTGAAAGTATAGCCACTGCTATCGAGAGTTATAATGAACTTTTGCAAAAAATCGTAGCCAACTATTACATCCATTTTAAGCTTTTCATCAGGAACAACTAGGAATGTGTGATTAGTTACAAGTCCATCCACTTCAACTGTTTCAGAGAATTCACCCAGCACAGAGGTTGCAACATTACCTAAACCAAACAGTTTTACACAACAATTTTTAAGCTTTCGATCACCAAATGTCTTTTGGAACTTTTCCTTTCGAATTAAGGACACATCTGCTCCGGTGTCTATCAAGCACATCATTTTTTCAAGTCCGATTTTCAGTTCTTTCATACGGTTCTCCTTTACCACAACAATTACGCTTTGTTTCACACCTGAACATTGCTTTGCCAAATGGCCAACACCGTTACACTTAAAACATTTCGTTTCTTCTTTACAGTCAACTCTCTTATGCTCTGTAGAGCCACAATTGTAACAATGTTGTTGATTTTTACGCTGCTGTTGTTGTTGTTTTTCACCTGGGTTGATAGACCAGGATAGACCTTGCCGACGTTTATTGAACGAACTGCTTTTTACCACCGACTCTGCTAATTCGTAGCGACTTCTTAGCTCTTTAAACGAGGAAGCACTGTACAACGGAAATTTCAGATCATCACGCACTTCTAGGCCATCCACGATGTAACTTATTACCGACTGATCTTCAATCTGACCAAGTGCTGCTATTTTACGCATCTGAAGTACATATTCATGAAAATTTTCCGACCCGCGCTTTTTACGACTTCTCAACATTTTATGAACTTCTGCACTGCTTAGCTGTTTGTCAAATTCCTCAATTAAAATTTCACTTAAGTCCTCATAATTTGACACTGTAATCGTTTCCAAGAATAATTTTGCCGTTCCCGTCATTTTGTTTCTTGCGTTCACATATTTCTGTTTTTCATTTAATTCGTACGCTTCGGCATTTTCATTAAAATTATTCAACCACTGGCGAACTGGAACTGAGACACCATCGAAATCAGCGACCACTTTTGAAAAACTTTCGATTGAGACACCACCTTTATTTTGGCTGTTTTCACATCTTTCTGACAAGATTCTGATCAGATCTGCCAATTCCTCATTACGCACGTATGTGTGTGTTTCTTTGTAGTCAATTCTGTTCATTTGATTTTGGCCACCACTGTAACTTTGTATTTCATCACAATCGCTGCTTATTTCGTCTTTTGCTTTTTCATGTTTTTCCTTTACCGCTTCTTGAATTTTTTCGCGCACTTCTTCTGCTTCTGCAGCTGCCATTTTTTGTTCAAAAACACTGACTATCCCTGTCTCTTTCTCACTGCTAAAATCTTGTCTATTTGCACCGTTTCTTGTATGTACACCAAATGTACAGTTAAGATCAGTTTCGTTTACTTCTTTGCTTTGCGTTTTCTTTGCCGGCGTTTGCTTTTGCGCAGCGTTCTTCTTTTTGTTTGAACGCATCATTATTTCACAACTTCACTGGAATTTTCGACTTTTCTGCTGAACAACTTCAATTGTTTTTACTTTTCACTCACTTTTGTCCGCTTTTCTACTTATTTATGTGGCTGCTCGCAACGGTTGAGCCCCCATGTAAGATTTATTAAGTTTATAAATCATTTAATTTGGCACGAACAGTTAAATAAGAGAATACAAAAATGAGTTTCACAAGATAGATTAAATATAAATCGATAGTTCAACTTAACAACGGTTAGTTAATTTAGACGACGTTACGGTAAACAACTTTCAACTTTTAGACCGACGCCTTCTTTCTACTGACAACTTGACAACTGCTGCTGTTCGCTGACGACACACGACTCCTCTTGTAGACGCCAATAAAAGGTATGACCCTGCGATGAGATGAGGGGGATGCCACATCGTGCAGCATGTATAAGGTTGCCACCTTACATATATTTTTTTTTTTGTTTTGAGGGTTTTTTCAGGCGAGACGGGGGCAAAGAGAAGGAAAAAAAAAAACCCCGGGGGTTGGTTGACTAACAAACCCTTTGCGGGGAACGGTCAAGTTAGGGTAAAAAATGAAATCCAACTTTTTTTACAAAAATTTTTTTGAAAATTTTTTACAAATAATTTTCTTGGGTAAACCTCTTATGCTACAGTCATCTTTTTTCAACACACTTTTAAAAAAGTTGGGAAGAGATAATATAAATAAAAAACGCCAAATTAAATAGTATATTAAAAAAAAATAATTTTTCTTAGTTTAAAAAATAAACCTTGTTTTCAGGCCCCATCTTTTGAATGGGAGCTATACCATATACTTGTCCGATTTTCATCAAACTTAATAGAATTATGAAAAAAGCATTGAAAACCAACAAATACGAAATTTGGAGACATTGTTTTTCGACCGATCGTTCCTATGGATGCTATAAAATATAGTCATCCGACCCTGTGGGCTCCGACATATGCATCAAAAAGAAGACACTGTGCAAAATTTCAGCTCGAAAGCTTTAAAACTGAGAGACAAGTTTGCGTAGAAACAGATAGACAGACGGACAGGGCAGAAGAAATTTTCAAAATCTATTTTGAATTCAGAATCTAAAAATAGTTTAGAAAAATGCTAGCGAAAATGGGTTTATTGATTTTATTTTTATACCCTTGCAGAGGGTATTATAAAATTGTCCGGATGTTTGTAACGCATAGAAGGAAGCATCTCCGACCACATAAAGTATATATATTCTTGATCAGCACGACGAGCTGAGTTGATTTAGCCATGTCCGTCTGTCCGTCTGTTTCTATGCTATCTCCTCCGTCAGTTTTAAAGCTATCCTCACCAAACTTTGCACGAAGTCTTTTGGTACAAATACGCTGCACATTTGTCGGAACCGGCCGGATCGGATGACAATAGCATATAGCTGCCATAAGGAACGATCGGTTGAAAAACTGGTTTTAGTGAGAAAAAACTTTTTTGTTTTTAATGAAAACGTCCCTGTCATTGGCTTACACTTATTTTATATACTTTTACACAATTCTACTAAGTTTAGTCGAAATCGGATGACTATAGCATATAGCTCCCATAGAAACGATCGCTCGAAAAACTAGATCGAGTGATGAAAACTTTTGGTTTCTAATGAAAACGTGCTTTTTTATTGGCATACACTTATTTTATATACTTTAACACATTTCTACAAAGTTTTATCAAAATCGGATGACTATAGCATATAGCTGCAGTATGAATGATCGGTCGAAAAAGAAGTTCTAGTCAGAAAAAACTTTTTGTTTTAAATGGGATCGCCTCCAAATTTCGCAATTAACAGTGTATTATGCTTTTCCATGAGTTTGCCAAGTTTAATCGAAATCAGACATCTTTATAGTATAGATCCCATAGAAAAGTAATGTCCAAAAAGTAGTCTTAAATTTAAAAACCTTTTGGTTTTCAATGGAATTGCAAAGGGTATACAAAACTTCGGACGAGCCGAAGTTAGCTTTTCCCTATTTTTTTAAACTAGCTTGATAAGCAATATGAAGAGAGCTAATAAGAATTAATTCAAATATACAACCCCAAATATATCCAACACAACTATTTTCAACAATCGTTCATACTAATTTAACTCTTATTTCAAAGTTCTTAGTTTCGTAAGTTCCTTTAACAGCTGATAGCATCTTGTAAAAGTCGAAATATTTCCGACATTTTCTGATATTCTTGATTACTGTACCTTTTTTGTGCTTTGCATATTTTTGGTGAACTAAGATAATTGGGCTTGACCGCTTGGAATACACCTGCTACACTCATAAAAAAAGTCCCAAATTAACCCTTAAAATTAGAAATTCGCCTTTGAAATCCGTCCTAAGGCGACTCACCCTAAAATTTAGAAAAATAATTTCTAAATATTATGGGAAGCTTTTCTTAACCAAAGGGCTACTTTTCTAAGAACCAGAATCTCTTTCTGAATCATAGAAACTATTTTCTTAAAATAAGAAATTTTTTTCTAATATAGAGACAAGTTTTTCTTAATAATAGAAAGGTATTTTCTTAAAAGCAGAAAAATTGTTTAAGACCACCGGTTCAGGTCCACCACCACCACCGGGTCCTGGTCCAGCACCGGGTCCAGGTCCACCCCAATGGTCACCTCCGGGTCGACGTCCACCACCGGTTCAGGTCCAAATCCACCAGCGGTCCAGGTCCACCGCCGGTTCAGGTCCACCACCGGGTGAGTCCAGATCCACCACCTGGTGACCAGTTGGTTCAGATCCACCACCGGTTCCAGATCCTCCACCGGGTGGGTGCTCCAGATCCACCACCGGGAGGTGCAGATCCACTACCGGGTGAGTCCAGATCCACCACCGGTTCAGATCCACCTACCATGTCCAGATCCACCAACGGGTGGTCCAGATCCTCCACCGGATGGTTGGTCCAGATCCACCACCGGGTCCAGATCCAGTTCGCCACCACTGGTTCAGCATTGATTAATTTTTATTAAATAAATAAAAAATTTTCAGGGACTGACTGGGATTAGAACCCAAGACCTTTGTCGCACCGCAAATGACGGCGGCCGCTTAGACTGTTAGGCTATTTTGCAGCTTTGCAGTGGCACGCCTGAATGGGCTACTTATATTTCTGCACTGGAGCAAACATTTCTGAAATCTAACGCCTTTTTTCTAAAAGCAATGGCTACTATCGCCATACTTTTAAGAAAATTAGTTCCAGAAAATTTTTTCTGTTTTTAAGAAATTACAGTAGTCTCTTTAAGGGCTACTATTTTCTAAAATTAAAGGTTAATTTTGCCCTATTTTTAAAGAAAATGACTTTAGAAAAATGCGCCTAATTATCAGAAAAATCTGGCCTTTTCTTGTTTTTAGAAAAGTTTTTTCTAAAAATTTTTTTATGGCAAATTTTTCTTATTTTCAGAAAACTTTTCCTGTTTACTGGAAAATTTTTCTAAATACCAGGGCAAAGTTTTAAAAATAGGGCGATTTTCTAAATTCAGGGCGAGTTTTTTTCTGAGTGTATTTACCGGTCTTTTGGACTATTTATTTAAATACTTTTTATGAGCGATTCTGTTATGCGGGGCCTGTACGAATCAACAAATCAAAGATCATGAAAATCCGTCCAGCCATTCTTGAGTTAGAAAAGTTACGTTAACCCACGTCAATCCAACATACTTTTTTCCCACGAAACACAACAAGTTTGCAAAGGCAAACAAGAAATGCATGATAACAATTATAATATACCCACCTTCAACTTTGGTTTCCATTTTGATTTACTTCAATATTCGACGTTGTTTTTATTTCATACTGATTTGGAATGTGCTCTTATTTGCGGCAAACAAAGTCAAAGCTAGTGGGAAACGATCAGCTGACTTCCAGGAATGCCTAAATTCGCAGTGTTTCAAAAATTTTAATTTCTCTTCATCAGCATAATTTTGCCGTCTTTGATAAAAATAGGATGAATATATCGAATAGCTGTCATATAAGAAAACTGGTCGCGAAAGAGTCGCCATCTATTGGTCTGCTTTAAAATCACTCATCTAGCATTGTTCAAAGCGAAAATGAAATTATTGTATAGAAGTATTTTTTTATCGTGCTGTAAGTGTATATAAACTTCAGTCGTGCCGAAACTAAATTTCCTCTATTTTTATATTAAAATATCCATTTTCATATTAAGTGATCTTAGATTTTCATCCATTGGAGTTGAAAATCATCAAAAGGATATGAAAAAATGGTTATTATCGCTATTTTTTGTTATTAGGCCAAAATGCCACGTGGAGCGGCATATTAAGGGATCGCTTAGACATTGCCAATAGATACCGATTCTGGGAAGAAGAGTGGCACAGCACCGTCTTTAGTGATGAAAAAAGATTATAACCTAGATAGCCCAGACAACTGCAAACAATAATGGCGATATTTGCGCCAGGATCGGCTATCCTGTTACAAGCGAAGTTTTGGCGGTGGCGCCGTAATGGTATGGGCCGCGTTTAGCTACAAAGGAAAGACCCCTAAATGCTTCATATCCACTCGAATGAATGCCAGGATGTATGAAGAGCTTCTGGACAGTGAGCTTATAGAATTTGCTGGCAATTTGTCACCAAAGACTTTTTAGCGGCCAGAAAGTCCCCTTTTAAAGTGGCCCGCATTAAGTCCGACCTTGTAATCCCATCGAAAATCTTTGGGGGATTCTGTCTGCTCGTGTTTTTAAAAACGGACGACAATTTGAGACGGTTCGACACCTTAAATTGGCAATAGAGCATGAATGGGCTAATGACCTATCTACCTTACAGTCATTAGATCAATTCAATGCCGAATCCGTCTTAATTTAGTTATATATGGCCAAAGGAAAAGTATTGATTACTAACATAATATAAAAATAACTAAAAAAACCAACGTTGCTTAGCCCAAAAGACCAAAGTCTAAGAATGCACATAATTCTTTACTATGAATATATTCTTAAATATTGTTTACTACTTATAAGTTGAATACAAATTTGTTACTTTTTTTGTTTTCTTTATCTTAAACCATGCTTTAAATACAATTACATACTTAGAAACGACTGAAAAATAAGTTTATGTTTTTATTTAAAAAAAGCGATGACATATAATTTTTGTATGACGTAATAAATAATTATATTAGTAGTCTGAAATTAATTAAAATTTAGAAGGAGTCGTTGTTGGCCAAAAATGTTTTTGGAGGCTCCAATTACAATGAGCGGCTTGCTGGGATGGATTGCTAAGTTCTTCGTGATGGACAAGGAGGTGGGACAAGGCTGTCAAACTAAGTCTTAAGTGGAAATTTAGAAGTCTCGATATGACCATTTATTAAATGGAAAGGAGTTGTCAAGCTATCAATCGACCCAAATATCAATTCTGTCCAGCAACTGATGAGACGCATACTGGCTAAGCCAAGTTACGACCAAGCTCGAAAAGGCATTGCAACAGGATACAATTGAGCCAGAAAAAGGAGCGGAGTAGTTATGGCGACTTTTAAGCACCAATGCAAAGGCACATTTTCCATACAATTCCATGGAATTATGTAGCAGCTGACCTGTTAGGCCCTTTTCCAAGTAATGAAATTATAAGTCAGATATCGGCACCTGTGTCTAATAAATGTTGAGGTCGGTTCGTCATTATCAGGTAATGTCGAATGTTTGCAGGCGCTCATTGAACGTGGATAGCCCATTTTACGTTTTTAATCATTCTCACCAACCACTAGACGCGATAATTTGTAGATGGCTCATGCAAAAGATGAGTGTAGACTATTTAATAAGCCTAAATTTTTAAAACATATATTTTACTCAGACTTAAAGCAGGTGCTTTTTGCATAACCCAAAAACAAAGTTTCTATCAACACCGCTGACATATGGTACAAATATAAAGAAACGTACAATATTATAGAGAGTATTCTCTTAAAATAAATAATGCTCATCATAAATGGAAAATTGTTGCCGAATTAAAAAGTTTTAAGCATACTGTTAGGCATGCAAGGTAGATATTTTTGTAAGTGGGATAGTATAGGGTATACAATCGAACTTCAATTCCAAAAAGAGAAAAACACCAGCCAACAATCGATTTTGCTAAGATAACAAATTTTAAATTATATACATGAAAAAATACGCACGATGTAAGTATTAATAGTTGATTTGACCCGAGATTATCATGGCCCTACAATATAACAGCTCCCAAACAGTCCAACATCGTAAAAAATCATATACAAATTTGTGACTATGAAAAAAGTATATTTAAATTTCTCACTTAACATTCGGAAAGTATACTTTTGGGGCCTTTATGTTCAGCCTAGTGTGGAGAAACTCAAAGCGCTCGCAAACAAAAATTTGCATATAAAAATGACACTGTAAAACAACTCACAAAGTTTTTCACGTAAAACGTTTGTGACTAGTATGCTGACAAGCAATGAGGGGGATTTAGTAAAATCCACACTGACGTTGCGTTGCCAACTACTTTGAACATGTGGATTTTTATTGAACAGCTGTTCGAGTTTTGTTTGGGCGCCCAAACTAATAAAAATTATTTATTTTGACGGTCGTAGAGCAAAAAAATGTCAAATAAAAAGAATAAACGCAAGAATCGTAAGCGCTTCCATGAGGAAGATAAGATCGCTTAATAAAGGCAGTAGTAGGCAAAAACCGCTTATTGAAGATCCTCTCAAATAAGAAGCACTTTGATCACCGCAGATCGGAGGTAGCAAGGGAGTCGGCAGAAACTGGCAGTTGTTGTTGGCCGTTTTGGAACAGATGCATGTGTAACGCTGCTCCCACTCAGCCGCCCTTGGCAAACCTGCCCGCCCTACAGTTTTGTGGACAGTTGCTGAATAGGATGACTCCAGCAGCAGCCCGCAATGCAGAAAGAGATGTTACTGAGTTGTTGCTTGCCCGGGCCCACTGATGAAAATATATTGAAATAATTTTGTGAATTTATAATAATGGCATTTTTTTTTGAACTATGAAATTATAAAAATGAGAATGAAAGTTTATTACATCGGATTAGATGGATTTGGCACGCCAGCAGATTCGTATTGCCACGGTACAGATCCAACTGGAGAGTTTACATACTCCTTTAACCGAATTCCGACCCAATTTCGGGTATTTTTGCAAACGACCACGGAAACCTTGAACAGGGTACATGTTGCTTTGGGTTGTTTCCACATCTCTAGAGCTTCGCATACTCCCTTGGATTTGTTCGGCATCAAATAATTGTGCAGGAAACAACATGTGTTACAATTTTTGGGCTCTTTCCGGCTGCCACAGCAAAAGTGCGTTGTTACAGCCATCCACTTGGCACTAAGAATACCGAATGTATTCTCAATACATCGGCGAGCTCTACTAAGGCGGTAATAAAGACTCGCTCTTCTTGGGTCAGGTTTCGGAGGGCTAAAACAGCTTCATGAATCGCCAAAGGCGCGAAATGCATCATCTCCAACAAGGAAGTGGGTGTTCTTTCCGTTGACAAGTTATCTTCTAGAAAGTCCAGACTGCCGACAGAATGCGCCTTGCCAAACTTAGAGTGCGAGAAGACATTCGTGATGCCCTAGCTTCCATAAGCTCCAATATTGATGTAGGTAAATCGATAGGATGTCGCTGTTCGGCGTTTTTGGCATTTTTTGTTATCTTAGTTCACACTATTTTGTTTTACGATCCACTTTCGTAATAAATGGCATTTCGTGCGCACAAACTGTTTGGCGTTCTCCGTACCAGGCT
>JAEIFV010001870.1:0-13535 GCA_018904265.1 Lordiphosa collinella | reverse complement strand
CATGTCCGTCAAAAATAGCGACGCATAGTTAGCGACGAATTTTGGAACGGTGGAATATGGAACACAAAGGAAATTTTTGAGTTCCAATTTTCTCTTGATTGCAATGATTAATCCAAAAACTTTAAATGCAGAAATGTTAAGAATTGCGGAAACTATTGTTTTATTTTTGGGTTGGGGTTGGTTTCGAGCCTTATGGGACCCAAAATTTAAGTGTTGGAAAATTGACTTTCCACTAAATTGAAAATATCTCAACTTCCAGCTCGCGTAGGGCTATGCGATATACCCGCGTATTCGCCATAGTTTTGTAATTTTTGAGAAAAATTAAATTTTTCCCACGCGCCAATTTTTTGGTCGCTCTGGCAAGGCTGGCTGCCCATTTGACTTATCGCCAATGGTCTGCCTATTTCATTGATTCATCGACAATGGCCTCCCTATTTCGTCGTTGGCTAAATAACTCGATTCCCAGCTCGCGTAGCCCAATGCACGGTATGACAGATTTAAAAATTGCACCCGATAAATAATTTAAAAATTTAATTTTTCTCAAAAACCCTCCGCATGATTTTAATGAATGGTTGGGGGAAAGATGCAGATTAATTTATAGTTTAATCTGTCATACCGTGCATTGGGCTACGCGAGCTCTAAATATTAAAATAATTTTGATAAAAAATACCGTATATCGATAGGTATTTGAACTGGTTCCGATATGGAGCTGGTTTCATTTCTGGCGCGGTCTGAATAATTTTTTAATTACCGCACTTAGACCTCCTACAAATCATCACTTTTCTCCCAAACGCTCCATGATTTTGATCTAACTTTTACTAAAAATCAGCCAAAACCATAGCGAATACGCAGGTATACCGTCGAGAAATTAGCGAGCATTTGCAAGCCTATGCAAATCGGGTGCAATTTGTATGGGTCGGCATGGTAGGTGGTCCCACAGAATTGAAGATATCTCGAAAACGCTCCACATGGTTTTAATCTAACTTTTACTGAAAAACAGGCAAAACTATGGCGAATACGCGGGTATATCGTGCATAGCCCTACGCGAGCTGGAAGTTGAGATAATTTCAATTTAGTGGAAAGTCAATTTTTCAACACTTAAATTTTAAGTCCATAAGGCTCGAAACCAACCCTAACCCAAAATAAAACAATAGTTTCCGCAATTCTTAACATTTCTGCATTTAAAGTTTTTTGGATTAATCATTGCAATCAAGAGAAAATTGGAAAATAAAAATTTCCTTTGTGTTCCACATTCCACCGTTCCAAATTCGTCGCTAACTATGCGTCGCTATTTTGACGAACATATGTTTTTCGCATCTCTATCACTCGCGCTTTAAGTTTGATAAAAACACAATGCCAAAAGACTACAAGAAAAAATGTCGGGATGCCTGGCTAAAAAGTCGTGACGAATTTAAAGCTTGGGCTCGAAGAGACGATACGGACGAGAAGAGAGTTTTGTGCAGCTATTGCAAGTGCACAATCACCGCCAACTGTCCGATTTGATATTTAATATAACTAAATGGGGACTTAATAACTATTCAAATTGTATTAGATGGGCCGTGGGCGTCACTGCAGTGCGGAGGAGAGAAGGCTCATTCGACGACTCCGAGATGAAAGAAAAACGTATAAATCCATTGCCATGTTAATGAAACGTTCACAAAACTTCGTAACCAATGCCTTAAAACCGCAAAAAATTAAGTGCAACTCGGGGGAGCACCTAGAAAATCATCATCTAAAACCGACGATCGCATGGTTCAGTTGGATTGCCAATGATATTGGGAATATTGTGTCATCACGGACCGTTCAGGGACGATTGGCAATAGCATACCTACAAGGCAGGATTGCTCGCAGGGTTACTTTGCTTCGGTCGGCAAATTTACAGATGAAGAACAAATTTGCATGAGACCGTAGAATCTGGTGCGGACCGGAGAGTGAAAAAAATGGCGTAATATCCTCTGGAGAGACGAAACCAAAATAAATTTATTGAAAATGATGCCAAAAGGAATGTTCGTTGTCCGAAAGACAAAAAATTTGGCCTCAAGTACACCTTTAAAGCTGTGAAACATGGGTGGTGGCCTAATGGTATTGGGCTGCTTTTTCATGGTATGGTGTTGGTCCGATTCATCGAATCGACGGAATAATGGACAGATTCGTTTACAAAGATCTATTGGAGACGGTGATGCAACCATATGCCGAGGATAATTTGCCACTTTTATGGAAGTTCCAGCAGGAAAATGACCCGAAGCACGCCACTCGAGTAGTAAAGGATTGGTTCCGAGAGCAACATGATTTACAAAGGATGGACCTCGTTAGGTTTGACCATGGATATGTATCATGGCATGTAATATATCGCCTCAAGCCCAACAAAGGGATCGAACCTCCGGCCGAACCTTCTTTAGAGTTTAATCGGTTTTGCTTTCGATATCACAATTTCCTATTTCAGTTTGTTTTCACTGATTTGTTTTTAAGTTTAAAGTTGCATTTATGCTTAAGTGCCTTATGCTTTTGATCTGTACCTTATGGTTTTTTTTTTCAGCTATACAGCAGCTATTGTGTATGCTTCAGTTTTGCACCACACCATCTATGTTAGAGACTGATTTTTGCTAATTGATTTGTCATATATAAATTTTGTTGATATATGTTGTTGATCAACAGAGCAAACAAAATGGTTTGTGCGGCTCATTGTGTTTGCAGAATTAGTCAGTCAGAGCGTTGTGAAATTTTGTGATTTTAGGTGTATGACACCGAGTCCAGGGGTCTCTGAGATCTGAGCTATTATTTTGTGTAGATTTTGGCATGATTTCAATTCGTCATGATATTTGTATAACAAATTTCTGTTTGAATTTGGTTTTAAGTAAATGATAAGTAATCAAATAATAAGTATCATTTCATTCCAAGAAACAGAAATGTCTTGAGAAAAACACAAAAATCTTTCATTTACACGTAACATAGGTTGGAAAAAGTGCCTTAGATAGGTAGATAGTTCCGTGAGGTCCAGCCATTCAGTTAACTACACGGGCGCTCACTTAAAGCGAAGGTGCAAGATGTTTCAACATGTTATATATCGGTTAAGGGTTACGGTTTCGGTTAATGTTTGCTATAACAGTTGGGTCAATCACCCCCCATTAAAAAGTACAACTGCAGCTGCTGGTAACAGCCGGTTAACAGCCTATTTTAGCTCAACTTAATGTCCGCCGCTTAAAAGTATGCAATTGAAATTCTCCCTCTTTCGTTACAGTGTCCCAACATTAAGCGCCATTTGCTGCAACAGCGTAGCGTTCGTGACAGCAGCAGCTTTGGCGACAACATCTCGAATGCTCCCTCAATTGCTCACATCAATGGTTGTCTGCAGGACAGTGATAGCGATAGCGAAGATTTTCTACCTAGTGCGCACACTCAGCCACGAGGGACAGGATGTGCTGCGTCGCCTACTGGCCGTAGCGCCGCGTCAACGAATACGCAGTGTCATGGCCCTGCAACACATTGCCCCTATAAGGGCTATCAACTGGAGGCCAAACAGCTGCTAAGGGTAAGTAGTGTGGCCTGTGAAGTTTCTGCTGTTTGTTAATTTATTTCTTGCTTTTACAGTTGTCACCTTTCGACATCATATCAAGAGATGGCATTCGGATATACGAGGACAATCATTTCAACAGCTTTCCAGCGAGCTGGCCACCAAAGCATTCCAAAACTTTTAACAGTGCCTTAAGAACAAAGATGGGGAAGTCCCCATGAAAGCCATAGGAACGAATCAGTTGCCAATCAGTTTTTAAACAAAGTTTTGTTTGGTGTATTTTATTTAAAGTTTTAGTCAACATTTTAATAAATAATTTGTTTGAATTGCCAAAAGAAAAGGGGGAATGAGTGGAAAAATAACATAGTCTGCTTTTGGGATGCGAATTTGAACGGGGTGTAAATGTACAATCGGCCTAGTCAGTAGCATATTTATTGGCTGAAATGAAATACAAATAGCTCTGAGACATGGAACAACAACCGAAACCTGTGCGCACAATGGGGAAAATCACATTATTTAAAAGTTCGTGTTTTTTGTAGACTTCGCCGAACTTTTTGATAATAATTGGATTTCGTTACGAGAAATTTTCTGCTTCGATTCGAAAACAATATTGAAGAGAAAAATGTTTGATTATATCTGCACCAATGCATATACAACAGATGCTGATTAGGAAATTACGCATCTACAAATACAGTTGTTGTTGTGAATACATCTCTATTTACTTCACTGATGAATTAATGAATAGCTTACACCAGTTATTTGCGCAGCCAATGCTAGGGATATCCACCAATATGATACATTTTCTTCGTCTCTGTTTCGTGTTTCTTTTTTCATTAAAAATCGCTTTTACCCCAACTGGGTGACTTCCATATTTTTGAATTGGAATTCTGTAGGCGATATGTGAATAATTCAAAGAAGCGAATCCACGCGATAGCATAAGACAACAAAATTGACTTTTTCCAGTATCTTGAAGGATTTGGGTAGTGATTCTAGATGATATTCAGTGCTACAAGACTGCGTTTTCAGAAATTGGGGGGTGGGTTTTTAGTAGTTTGAGCTTGTTGCTAAAAAGTGCCTATTTTTACCCTTTTTAGGAGCGTTTTTCGGGGAATCTATTCTATTGTTGGGACTCTCTTTGGACATCATCGAAGTAGCACTCCTAGTTTTTAAAATGAACTATATCAAACAATTCATGATTTTTTTCATTAAGATATACCTCTTTAGCGCACTTGTGTAAGAATCCAAAATATCCTGTTTATTGCTGGTGCCCCAAAGCATGCAATGAGGGAGGAGACTCTAATATAAGCTGTTTTCTAAAACAGTAAAGTAGGCTGGTCATTTTTTAAAAAGTCATGTAACTTGACTTGATCTAAAACGCTCTAGTTCATGTCGTATGTTGTATGTGTCAATCTCCAACTTTTTTCCCAGAGTGAGTTGAATGGGATTTAATACGAGATCTTAATGAAACGTGATGCTAAGCTCCTTGGGAGGCTACAAAGGAAAATCCACTCGTAGAAGACACATTATTTGTTTGTATAGAAATAGGAAAGAATATGTTTAATTATTTTGGCCCGGTGTGTGGGGTTATTGCTGCAAAAATGTGCCAGGACTATTTAAAGGTCGTTCACAAACTATTAATCCTCAAAGACTTCTTTATAGATTCCTCTAAAATAAGTTTGAAGGCTATTCTTCTTACATAATGGAAGCAAGACATGTACCATTCTTATTGCACACTCTGGTATTAATGAAAGAGACTTGGCTGCAATATCGCCACGCTTTTTTTAAATGTATGTCAAATATGATGAACATAACTGGTTGATTTGCGGAGACTAAAATAATTTAAATGATGTTAATACAACAATAGGGAACATTAAATTTCCACGTTTTCTATGCATGTGGGATAGCAGTAATATCTGTTATTACAATGCACTGGGAGAAAAAAGAGACCAAAGCTGTCAAATGTTTAGTATGACTAGTCGAAAGTTATAAACTTGTCAATAGCTAGTGAGGCATGGCTGCTGGGGCCTTCAGCTTATATTTTGGTGTTTAGGTGGTGATAAGTAAGGTGTGTAGGTTTGTGTATTTATTTGGTAATTGATTTATAATTGTAATACAAAGTGTTGTTTAGGAATTGCTTGCAATGAATATACGTGTATACTGTAACAGTTATGTGCATGTGATTGTTATATTATATTTCAGAAAAAGATTGATTTTTGAGAAAATTTAAGAGATCGTGAAGTTTGTCTTTTGATGGGGTCATTAGGCGTTAAGTGGGTTGGGGTGGAATTTAGGTATTAGTTCTGTATAGTAAGTGAGGGACATTCGGATATGATGTGTTCTATGCTAGATTAGGGTTTGTTTTGGTATATAGGGGGTACATTTGAGTGCTTTTGTCAATGTAGTGTTGATTTGTTATTTTGGTATGTCCAAGTTCGAGCCTTATTAATTTGATTTGGTCGAGTCTAGAGAATTCATCTTGCTTTACAAATTTGATGACCAGTAGAAAATTTGTGTTGTGAGTAACTTAAATTCCTACAAATTAAGTTGGAACAATTTTTGATGGTGTTGTTGCATTGTTAAGTCTTGTTGTTTTTTAAAGTGTTTATTAATATCTGCTGTGTTTATGTTGTTTAATAGACATGGGGAATTTGTTGTTGTTTCTCATGTGTCTATTAAGTCGTTGCCTTTTATGTTTGCGTGACTTGGGATCCAGATGAGTTTGACTGTTTGGGTGTCTTGTAGAGTATTGTTCGGATAGTTCATAGTAGGTGTGTGATTGACATTGATTTCCAGTGAGGATAGTGAGTCTGAACAGATGACGAATTTGCCAAGTCAGCTTGTTATTATTTTAGATCGTTTTCGTATTACTACTGCCTCTATTGAGTACATAGGGAGGAATAGTTAGTAAGTATACCACCTCTAGAACTGCTTTTCGGTTGTGATATATGTATATGTTGAATGTGGGGATTTTGACCCGTCTGTATAAATAAAATTTGTATTGATTGTGGTTATTTTTAGCGTGTTAATATTTTTGCTGAACAGCAGGTCATTGAGTTTTAGTGGTGCTGCAGTCTATGTTAACTGGATTGAGGGTTGCCTGAATGGTTTATTGGGCTTAATAATTTTTTGTGGTTTGAATGGAGCGTTGTATTGTAGAATATTTGTATGATTTTGGTTGATTGTTGAGTCGATTTTTTGTAGGGCTCCCAGATATTTGGGCTTTGGCATTGTGTATGGGAGTATTTGAGAAAATAAGGTTTTTGGCTGTTTGTTGGCTAAGTTTCTTCTGTTTGTTAAGTGGTGTTGTTGGATTCAGCTAGTAGGTTATTTAATTGGAGTGGTTCTATATGCTCCTAGAGATATTATAATTCCGCTATTAATTATTGTTTTGTATTTTTTTAAGTTGGGTTTTTGGTGCGTATCCATAGAGAGCAAGACAATAGTCGGTTTCGATATTAAAAATATTTTTGTATTTTGAGATAAGTGTAGCTGTATTGCAGTTGAATTTTGTTGAACCGAGACATTTCTTGAACTGTTCATTTTTTAAGAAGTGAAGGGATTATCTCTGGATATGTGAGTCCCATCTGCATTATGATTATTAGTAGTCCTAGTATTTAATTAGTTATTTTTGGTATTGTGTACGTATGTGTTGCTATTTGAGTGTTACAGTTGTGTTTTCTGCAAATGTGGATGCATTTGCACTTGTTTGGCGATAGATGTCTTGATTGGAGATACCAGCTACCGATGTTAGAGAACAGAGTTTAAGCTAAATTGGGAGTTCTTACATCTATTGTGGTTAATAATTAAATGGAAGTCGTCAGCAAACGTGCAAAGTTAATGTTTTTGGAAGAGATATTATGCTGGAGAGTTTGTTATAGGTTTATTGAGGAATAAGATCACCGAGATGTGGTGATCCTTTGGTGGTACACCGTTATGCAATGCACATGTGTTCGAGGTACCATTATTCTAGCTCTTAATTTTCCTGTTCGTCAGCATAGTTTTTTGTTGTAAATGTTCTATCCCAGGCCTTCCATTCTGCATAGCTGGTTTAGTGCCATGGACGCCTACTTTGTCAAAAAGCTTTAGAGAAGTCCAAAGAGATGATAGAAGTGTGGCGTCTTGATGAGAGTGACTTGTTATCAGATGATCTGCTGATGTTAGATTATCGCAACGGATTTTCCCTTGTTTGAAACCCAATTGGTTTGGGTGGACAGTTATAGGTCGTGACGAACCACCAGATTCTTTGGCAACAATTTTGTCAAGCACCTTGCTAACACATGGTTTAGGATATTGGTCTGTAAGAGATAATTGAACTTTTATCTGGGTGGTTTAAGTATGGGTATTGTTAGGCTGGCGAGTAATGTTTGTGTTAGGTAATTTTCGAAAATGTTGTTAAAGTGGGCTAAAATTCTTTGTCAAGTGTTCGGGAGCAATTTTTAAGCATTGGGTAGATATGCGGTCTTCCTGGGGTTTTCCCTTTGAGTTTGTTGAGTGCGGATAGTAGCTCGACTATGGTAAATTCTTATTTCAGCAAGGGGCTGTTAGGGATGGTGTGTTGCTCGTTGGCTCATATTGTTGTAGTACTTGAATTTGAGACCTTGTGTGAAGTTTATTGCCTTAGATTCGTTTTCCAGTGTTGGGCGAAAGCGTTAGCGATTTTTGCTTTGTCTGTCAAATGATGATTTGATTGAAGGTCTTTTATGCAATATAGTGTTTTTGAATTTGTTCAAGCCACAGAAATTGATATGGGACCACACTTTTTGAGATAGTAATATTTATATTGATTTCACCTTGCAGGCTTAGTGGTGGATGATTGTTTAGAAATTCTGATTTCGCGTCTGTAAATTGCATTTGCTTTTCTGTATGCTATTATATTTGTCTGACTTCAATATTTCTTTTAGGTCCTGCCAAGCTTGGGTCTTGTCTTTTTTTAATTTTGAAAGGTACACAATGTTATTAGATCTCCCTGGGTGCAGCGCCTAAGATTATTTTACCCTCCTGGGACTAATTATCAATTTGTCGGTGGGTTTAACTAAAAAAGGCGATTGTTTTAAACATTTGTTCAATAAATTTCGAAAATCAAAGAAGTAAGGAATTTTTTTTGATCCCGATATAAGAAAACTTGATGAAGGACGAAACTTTGGAGCAACATGACTCTCTGTTGAAAAAAGATGCATGGAATGAATTTTAAAATGTGATTGAAGAATTTTTAGAAACTGTAAAAAGCTCCCACTAGGCTTAAATAGTGCAGCATATTCTGAATGCATATAAAAATCTTAAATGCAATAGAGTCTAAAAATTCATTTCTTACAAAGACATATGGATTTTTTTCCTGGAAAATTTGGGTGCAACATGAGGATGAGCAAGGTGAGAGGTTCGACCAGATATCCCAAGAAATGGAGAAAATATAGGAAGGGTGGTGGGATATTTAACATGATGGCAGATTGATTGCTGGTACTTAAAGAAAGATTATTAAGCAATAATTCTCAAAAAGCGCAGACTTAGAAACTGAATAACCTTGTAGTGAGGTTCCGTCCGTCTGTCCATCCGTGTCAGTCTGTATGAACGCGTCGATCTAAGAAATCCAACGGATAGAGGCCACAAATTTTTGCATGTAGGTAGGTGTACACTACACGCAAATCAAGTTTGTTTCAGATTTGTCAGTTAGCTGGTGCGCGTGTGTGTGTGTGTGTATGTATGAGTGTGTGTGTGTACACATTCTTAGAAAATGAATGAAAGCTCACGAAATTAAAGAAAAGGGGTTTTTTATTGCTGGGAGACTACTTTACTGTTTTTAGGAAACGAAAACATGTTAGAGTCTCCACCACCCATTGCATACTTTGGGGCACCAGCAATAAATAGGATATTTTTGGATTCTTACACAAGTGCTAAAAGAGGTATATCTCCATTGAAAAATCGCAGAATAATTCATTTTGCAATAGAATGGATTCCCCAAAAAACGCTCCTAAAAAGGGTAAAAATAGGCACTTTTAGCAACTTTAAGCTCAAATTACTAAAAAAATCTCGACGGGATGGACAATTTCAGAAAACGCAGTCTTGCTTAGCACACGAAAATCATCTAGAATCACTACCAACCATTCAAGATACTAGACCTTGTTGCCTAGTGTTATCAATGCGCGCAGAGTTCAGAGCAAACTGGGACTTTATACTTAAGAAATGGCTTCGGGCTTGAGACTCGGCAAAATTAAAAACGATTCTTAAACAGAAATGCTTTTTTGACAACTTTTGGACTGGCTAACCATCGAAAGTCTGGAAAGAAATAGATTTTCGAACAGAGCTAAGCAAAATTCGGGAAGTTATCCTTAAGAGTTTATGTTCGGCGGGAATTAGAGCGATCCTAAAAAATAAGTTTTCGTCAGTTTTTAAATATAAATATGAAAAATATCTGGTAGTTAAACTTAAGGGATGGGTTTTTAAGGGTTGAGATTTTACAGATTTTCGGCATCCAAGAACATAAAGTGCGTTGCGAATTCCTTTCCGCGCACTTTTTTAGAGAAGATCGGGCTTATATGCTAAAACCAAATCGGGCCTTCATTAAATTTATAATAAATAAAGACTGAACCAGTTGGTTCAGTTGGCTTCAAAAACCATGTAATAAACTGAACAAGTGCACACTGGGCCAGCAGGCCGATATTTTGGCCAAAAGAACCACTTTTTGTTTGGGAAACTTGATAAAATGATTGTCGGAAACGATTAAGAATACTTATAGCTATTTTATGCCAAAATTTTGAATATTTTCACTTCTTGGTTTTTGAATGGCAGCAATTCAAAGTTGATTTTTCATGCAATTGCTCCAAAAAATGGAAAATTAATAGTCGAAACTAGGAAAGAAACAGCTTCTAGAGATTAATTATATATTTTCGGCTACGAACTAGATTTAAATAAAAAAATATATAAGAAGTTTCCAATTGTATTCGTTTTCATAAAAATGGAAAAATCAGTAATTTTTTTGGTTTTTTTACATTTGGCAACTTTGATTTGAGAGTGCCCACGAGTGCCACTGGCTAATCACTCGTAACATGTCAAATAATTTTCTTTGAATATTGTACTATAACTGGAGGTATGCGCTTTTGCGCGGTTTTGCTTTGGATTTTATTAAATCGCTTTTAAAAATGTATCCCCATTTCGCATCGAGCCAGTTTCAATTTTCAAATCAGCCGAAAAGTATGCTTTTCTTTTTTAAAACTTCGGAATTTGGACCACGAAGCCAAACTGTGAGAAGTAAGCTATTTTTATTCCCATGGATTAAAATGTAGCATACTTTTAGAAGCACGGAAATACGGTTTAAAAATACATACAAAAATTATTTTAATTAATTAATTTTTTATATTTTATTTTTTTTTTTAAGAAATGAATGCAAAGAACAGGTTAAATAAATAAAAATAACGGTTAAAGTAGTCAGATTGACTGAAAATCCTTGACAGGGTGGGCATACAAAGTCAGTACTATTTCGAGTTAATAACTCATAAACGACTTATCCGATCATGACAATTATTTTTCTTTCAAACAATGAAAAACATTTTTTGGACCCTTTTTAAAAAAATTCTTATTTGAAAACGCAAAGAATAATTGAAAACTTTTTTATTTATTGTATTACAAAAGGTTCAAAGTAAATAAAAAATTTTTTTTTGCCTCGATACGACGGCTGTTCAAAAAAGTAATGAGACTTCAAAGTTGGTGGTGAAAAAAAAAGGTGTCGTCACGGCGGCCACGATTCCGGGTCTCCGGAGCGTCCGAAATGAAAAAAAAAAAAACGGGGTTATAATCAGTATAGATGTAATTCTCGGCTGAACCTCAAACTTAATTTTGTGATTTTTTTGACAAAATGGCGGCCATTCAAAAAAAAAATTTCAATTTCGGGCTTTTTTTGTAGTTTAGTGTAAAAAAAAATAGTAAAAAATTTTTTAAAATTATGGTCGAGGTTCAGCCGAGAATGGTGACAATTCTGCGTCGATTCCACTTTGTTTCATGAAAATCGGTTCAGTTGAACTGGAGATATCATGGCCGCCAGTTCGAAAAACGTGGTTTCGAGATAAACGGTTTAAAGTTTGAAGTAATTTTTTTGGAAAAAAAAAATCAAAAATTTTTAAATGCAGTTTTAAAGAGCTGACAATTCTCCGTCGAATTCACTTTGTTTCATCAAAATCGGTCCGGTAGAACCGGAGAAAACTTAACGCATAGGTCAAAAATACGAGGGTTTAAAAAAAAGTTGCTCAATGAGAAGACCCCCTTAAGTTTGCAGTTGCTTGGGAATTTAGGTCACATTGGGTCACTAAAAGGACTATATCTCCTAAACTAATTCGAGTTTTCGAAAATCCTTTTGGGGGATATTTTTGAATATCCAAGCTATAAATAAATGCAAAAAAAAAAGTCGAAAAAAAAGTTGCTCAAAAAAAACCCCCTTAAGTCTAACCACAAGTTTTTTTTTTCAAATTAAAAATCCAAAAAGTTGAAAAATTTTCAACTTTGACTTGGATTATCAATATGTTTTAAAATTTCTTTATTTTTTTTTTAAATTATGTGCGTTAAGTTCAGTCTTTTAAGAACATTTTGTAAAAAACTTTAGCTTCCTAGCTAGTCTGGTGTAGAAATGCCAGAGTTTTGGCCAAAAAATGAGATTTCTGGCCCACAGTGCGGTGGTTCAAAAACTATGTGAACCACTGAACCGAACCAGTCCTTATTTCCAATCGGTTTGCATCCCTGTAAAAAACACGAATTTTAAACTTTTAGACCGGCTTTCGAAATGTCAAAAAACACTTTTTCAACACTGTTTGAGCCTCATATTGTATTTTGAATATTTGTTAATTTGAATTCTTATCTAAACCATTGGACAAACTTTACTTCTATCATTTTGTATTCTCTAATCATAACAAACAAGTATCTAAGCATCTCTCTCTCTCTTCAAGAGGGCAACGCAACATCGTTCTGTGCAGCTTAATTGAACTCTTTATGAATTATTAAAACGACTTGAAATCAGACCAGCAAACAGTATACACTCTTTTTTGGTTTTACTCTGAAATTGGGCAGAGAACGTACATTTGGCGACCGTGACAAGACGCAGAACATTAAGGATACAGTGTCATGTGTCAAAAATAAGTAATCGAAAATATTCATTGGAGAAGTGCATCTATTTGCTCATACACATGGACTAGCGCAGCCTTCAGCACATAATCATCATTATCGTTTGATCATTATAATCAATCCTGGTTGGAGACATCACTCTACCAGCGATTGGATTATCAGCAGTTGGGGACAGCAAGCCAGTCGTCAACACACACATAATTGGGTAAAAACCGTTTACAACATCCATCATAGAGCAGTTATTCAAAAGCGTAAGCGAGAATATTTGTATATGTTCCACATCTCTGCTCTCATTCGACCTCAATGTCACCTTGCTAGTGGCTGTGGAATTTAAGCAAACCAAATTTTTGGTTTTCATTCTCGCTGTTACCGTAATTCTCCATCGAGCGAGTGAGCTTTGATCAGTTTCACTCAGTCTCATACACGGAGCTTTCAATCCACTACTCGCTTGCACTTTACCGTTTGCTTCACTTTTCGTTTTCGCATTCCAGTATACACGCTTTTTTGGTTTTACTCTGCAAAAACTATTTAACTAAAATACAAAACTTAGAGAACGAAAATATTATGATTTTTGGCGAAGTTATGTTCAAAAAACAAAACAATCGGGTGTGTCCCACAGATCTCAAGAGATTTTCGTATAAACGGAGAAATTTTTAATTTATCTTCATATGTAAAGAGGCAAGAATAATGTCGGCTACAAGATTTTAGGTAAGGAAAACCGTACGCATCAAATCTGCTTTGCCTTTTAGCAGTCGATTTCAAATCTCTTAACTTTTGTCATCTAATCTAGTAGCCTAGCATTTTAAAGGCACTTCATATATTAAATCAAGCAGTTCGAAATGAAACCGTTTATACACAAATCTCTAGAGATTTCTGGGACACACCTGTATATACTGTTTTGGAGTACGATAGAAGTTAAAAA
>JAEIFV010001869.1:0-13665 GCA_018904265.1 Lordiphosa collinella | reverse complement strand
AAATTGAGTTGGCTGCTTATTAAGAGATTACAAAAATGGTTCTATGTTTAATATAGAGAACTTAATTTCGGCTTGGCGAAAGCATTTTCGCTTTGTTTGAAACATCACTGACTTGTCAGTGCTTGTTCGTGTAAGAGACAAGGATAAGGAATTAAGCTAAGGACCTCTACTCGATAGACACCTGAGTGTCTCTGCTGCCTCCTTCGAAAATGATGCTGGATTAGTCATAGCAGTCAACGAGCAGCCTAACAGCCTATTTTAAGGATCGATTGGCTGACTATGAAATAACTTTGTTTGGGGAAACCAAATGGTAGACATTAAAAAATTATTTTATTTTGATTTTTCTTAGTTTCAAGATATTTTGGTGGTAGTTTTTTTGAACATCAGGCTTGCTAGCTAAGATTTTGCGACTTAAAAACTGTTTTTGGACAAAGTTTTTGCGAAAGTAAAACTGAAATCGAAGCCGCAATAATCTCAAAAAACTTTAAGTGTAGTAAAATGTTAGTGTATAATATCTAAAGTGAAAGCAGACAATTAGTGACAATCCAAAAACACATTAGAAATATTTGATATCTTCTCTGATCCAAAAGCTTGTAAGCTAGAGTTCCCAATCACTGGCAGGTCGAAAGCGCACCCTTATTGCTCATGACTATAAACAAACTGACCATAACAAATTATATGACTTTTTTCCAAAGAACATTTCCTTAAATAAATGTCTCTAAAGAATGGTTACTCGGTTAGTTCGGTCAGGCACATTCCCAATGAATGATGCGTGAAATTCTTACAACTTATTTTAAAAGAATCTTGAATTTAGTCCCTGAAGATTCAATTAACAATCGGTGGATAATTGAATACTTACACCCAGATAAAAAATAACATCCTACTCAAAGGTATGTCACAGATTGAATTTAGCAAAGATAGCAAACTAGACGGTAATCCGAACATTCTAAATTGTTAAGATCAATATATTTAGGTACATTGAAAGTGATTCTAGCAACTTAATACCCTTGCAGAGGGTATTATAAAATTGTCCGGATGTTTGTAACGCATAGAAGGAAGCATCACCGACTACATAAAGTATATATATATTCTTGATCAGCATGACGAGCTGAGTTGATTTAGCCTTGTCCGTCCGTCCGTCTGTTTTTATGCTATCTCCTCCGTCAGTTTTAAAGTTATCCTTACCAAACTTTGCACGAAGTCTTTTGGTACAAATACGCTGAACATTTGGCGGAAACGGCCGGATCGGATGACTATTGCATTTAGCTGTCATAGGAACGATCGGTTGAAAAACTAGTTATAGTAAAAAAACTTTTTTGTTTTCAATTGAAACGCCTCCAAACTTCGTATTTTTTAGTATCTTTTACAAGATTCCACCATATATGGTCGAAATCGGACATCAATATAGTATAGCTGTCACGGAAAAGTAGTGGTTGAAAGGTAGTCTTAGTTAGAAAAACTTGTTTGTTTTCAATGAATATGTTCTCAAAATTGGCATGTATTTGTTTTATATGCTCCCACACGACTCTACAAAGTTTGGTCAAAATCGGATGACTATAGCCTATAGCTGTGATAGGTCAAAGTTCTAGTGATAAAACTTTTTGTTTTAGTCAAAGTGAATGTTAGAGGCTCAACGGGTTTGATTATGTCAATAATCAACCTCAACAGAGAATACATTTGAACATGAACAGTAGCTGTGGCTGTGTAGACCCCCATGGCAAAGCCTTTGTCAGTACACTTTCAGTTGCTGTCACACCAACAAGCATTTGACTATTTATACTACCCAGCGGCGAAAAAATTGTTGAGAATTCAAGTGCACCAATTTCAAGTTGTAAGCTAGAATTCAATCCTAAACTTGCACGAACTATCAACCAGCTTTAAGCTCGCTCTTTTAGGGTATATGAAGGTTATGCATCGGCTCGAAAGTTGTTCAAGTATTCTGTTGTTTATGGCCACTATTTTAATTACTAGAAATTCGTCTGTTTTATTTGGGATCTCCTTTAAATTTCGTAATTAACAGTTTGTTATGCTTTTCCATGATTACACTAAGTTTTGTCGAAATCGGACATGTATAAAGTATAGCTTCCATAGAGAAGTGAGTTCCGAAAAGTAGTCTTATTTTAAAAAGTTAACCGAAGTTAACTTTCCCCTATTGTTTTTATTTAGGTCCAAGCACTTGTTTAATACCAAAGACATTACTTATAATAGTTACCTCACCTCATACAAACTCTCCTGTTTTTCGATTTGATGCTTCATGGCACGGGTGGGCGGGGAACAATCGAAATACGGCTGGAATGAGCTTCTTAGTTTCGATTTTATTTTCCGTCCAAAAAATAGCCAATTTAGGTTCATATTTTCACGACGAACGCCAGTGTCTAAGGTGGATTTGTGCTCAGGGCATACCTCATAAACTGGAGGTTGTGTGTTCGAATCCTAGTGCTGACCAGCAGCCTTTTCTTCTTTCTTATTATCGGTTTCATTTCTGAATTCGGCTGTTGTTTTCGTCTTCGGAACAATTGAATTTGCCTTGGCAACATTGTGCGGCACTGCGACTTTGAATGAACATGCGCATTTAAATAGTTCTTAACAGAGACCCGAACCAACAAATCAATAATGTAAGGCGGCAAACACAACCACTCAGCCAAAACCCACTTTGAAAAATGTGTAGCTAAACTTGCCAGGAGCAAAAATTGGGAGTTGATGTCAGCTACCACGAACAATCATTTTTTGTTTTGTAAGTCTTTGGTAAGACGTAGTAGAGAACGTATGATTGATAACAATATGTATAGCGAATGAGGTCCATTCGGCAATTGATTAATGTTTTTTCATAGCTTCGTTGGCTGAACGCTTTTTCTTAATAAAAATATTTCTATTTTATTTTACGAAAAAATTTTTCAAAATTATAAAAATCCTTGAACCAAGCTTCCAAGAAAATCCTGAGATTCGATAAGTAAGGGAAGCGGTCCGAGAACCATAACTTAGTCTTTTTAATGGGTTCGTTACAGAGCCCGGACAAAACCTACTCATAGGCTTGCAGTCTGTAAAATGTGACGTTGATATCTGAACATTTTTCAGAGGGGCAATCTTGGCAACCTTTGAAACAAACTTGATCTGCCTGAAGTTGCTTTCGTCTGCCCCTAACACAAATTTGAATAAACTTAGTATACCTTTTTACACTTTCGAAATTTAAGTAAGTTCTGAAATTTTTATAAAGAGCGGATCGGATAATAAATGGCGGAGCTATAAAAATATCAGCTTTTTTTATATATTTTTATACTCTACACCAAAGGCACACAGAGTATATTAAGTTTTTAAAAAGGATGTAACTGCCAGAAGGAAGCATCTCCGACCCTATAAGGTATATATATATATATATTCATGATTAGCATCAACAGCCGAGTCGATTTAGACATATCCGTCTGTCCGTCGGTTTGTCCGTATGAACAAACAGATCTTAGAGATGGTAAAAGATGGGACAAAAGCTTCTTATATTTACTTGCAGGCAGTTCAAGTTTAATTTTAGTTTTCGCCACGCCCCTTTCCGCCCCCGAAAATTTCAAAAAACGTCAAACCCCCTCACAGTTTTATAGATAGAAGGTTCGTACCTTCCGTACATATTTAGTAATGAGAATAATTTATTTATCTTCCAAAGGATTGGTAAAGATCGGATGAACCATAGTCGAGTTATAAGAAAAACAAACAACAACGCTGGGCAGCAACGGCTGTTACTAAGATGGACAGCACCTTGACACAGCTTAACACAAACTTTGGGAGGTAAAAAGTATATTATAGTCGGGCTTGACCGCCTTTCTAACTTGTTGTGTTAATAAAAAACGTTGCATACTTTGCAACGTTTTCCTATTTTGGGTCAGTCTGCTAGCATAATGTTAAAATGTTAACATTAATGTTAATGCTCTGATAATAAACATAATGAAAGGCTAATAAAGATTTCTTTCACTAAGTAACGAGTATATCGAAGTAGGGCAGGGCCCGACCTGGTGAATATCAATATAAATTGTAGAAAGGACTTACACATTGAAGCCAACTTTGTTAAGTTGGCCCTCTGCACCACGTCCCCTTTTTGAAAGTTTCAAGAACAAGGGGTGCCAATAATTTAACTAAAGCGCAATCCAAAGAAGCTCAAAAGAAAAGAATCTATAGGATGTAATGTACCATTAGCGCTAGACTCAGAGAAACAGACCGAATCGTATTTCTATTCCGGCTCCGGTTCTGTTACCTACCCAAACTTGTATATCAGGGGAAGTTTCCGTTTTAGTTCTAATTTATTTAGGTATTCGGTTCCGTATTGTTAACTTTATTTTTGTTTCGGTATACTACTACGCACTGATGTTTACCGGTAAAATTAAAAAAAAAGAGCGGTAATTGATTTTTGCGTTCATTCTACTTCTATGCGAAGAAATAACCATTTGTTGGCGCCAGCTTTGTAGTAATTAGCCATGCAAAATCGTCTGAAACGCCGTTCGGATCCTGCGTTAAACTGTAGGTCCCTTTCACTTGTGAGAAAAAATTAGAAGCTCACAAGCCAAGAGATTGAGATTGAGCCCTTTGGGGCTGTGTCAAACCATTTTACATTCCGGAAAGTAGACGTTTCTCGCTTTCTTGGGTAGATGGAACAGCGATATGAGCTTTTGAAAGTTTATAAAATACTGGAAACTTTGTGAACATCTACTTTTCTTTGAAATCGTTTTAATTTCAGAAAAACTTTGATTGATGACATTAAACGGTTTTGTGAAAATACTTAAAAGCAAAAAAAATACATATATAAATCGACTTCGTTTCCACTTTCATATTAGCATGGTAGCCTTATTAGGTTCTATGAAAATACTACACAGGTATGAACGAATATCAAGCAGACCAGTCTCGCCTTTTTCTATATCACTATTAAGGCTTACAGTTTAGCCAAATTGCTAAAAAAGTTCATCAGTATTAAGTATCACCTTGGCAGTCTAGCTGTTCAACTAAGAACCTAAACTTTACCGGTACAATGTAAAGTTTTTTTTGGTCTTTTTGTTTTAAAATGAGAGCGAGAATGCAATGCAAATTTCTTTTGTTCCTTCAGTTTTAATACACTTGAAATATATCACTCCTATGGCAGCTACAACTATGTGCGGCTCCCACCAATAAGCAGTCTGCAGTTAAAAGAAGACTCGGTACAAAATTTCGGCCCGATAGCTTCAAAACTGAGGGATTAGCTCGAGTAAAAACCGGCAGACGTATAGACGAACGGGCAGTTCACAATTGACTCTGCTTGTTATGCTAATTGAGTATATAAAGTATATATTTGGTCGGCGATGCTTCTTTGCAGTGGCGTAACCAGGATTTTTTCAAGGGGGGGAAGGGGGGTTAGATTCAGGGGGGGGGGGGGGCTTTGATTCAGGGTGGGGGAGGCTTATAAAATGTTTCTTTGGTCGCTTCTTCCTTAGTCGAGAATTTTGCATGAAAATATATAAGGGGGGCCTTAATTACCCCCCTCCCCCACCCTCTTTTGTACGCCACTGATTTCCTTGTATGCATTACAAACTTCTGGGCAACATTTTAACACACCTTTCAAGAGTATAAATATCGCTTTCGGTAGCGATTCTGTTTCTGAGTCTTACGGTTTTCTCTTCGGTTTTGGTTTGGGTTTGATTTCCTGGCTGGGATTGCGCTTTGTTTTTTTTAAGATTCGAAAGCTGCTATGCTATGGGATCAAGAATGCTCCAAAAACTTTTGATTCGAGAGCGAATTTTTTGATCCAAGAATGAACTCTTGATCCAAAATTTCTTGATGTATAATTTTGGCAATTTCGGATTTCGACCGAACTTCGGTTTCACTTTGAGTTATTTTAACTGTTTAGAAAATGGATTCCCATTTTATAGAAAATGCCATTTCCCATTTTATAACCGAAATATACGGCCCTGTTCCGAATTCCGAGTTGGTTTTATATGAAAAGTAAGCAGAATGTCTGTGGCTACTTCTTATTTGGCCCGATATTTCTATCACAACCGTTTGACGGTCTCGGCCGCTGCTACTAGATCAGCTCTTCTTTTTTTTGACGAATTAAATTCATTTGAAATTGAGCAATCGGTTTCAGCTGCTTAAGCAATTCCGATTTTCGCCAAACCGTTGAAATGCTTTTCACCTTCCATACAACATTGTAAAGTTAAACTCTACATGGAAACGTTTACACGAAAACCGACTCGGAATTCGGAACAGGGCCGCTAGCTTCGGTAGAGATTATCACCCTGACCGATACCGAAAATCTCTGGCCTAAGTTTTTCAACTTTGCTTGCTCTCTTCGTTCAGTTACTTTTTCTCACTTCTCAACAATAACCAAATACACAATAATTTCAGCTCGGTTTCAAGAAAAACTTCTACAAAATTAAAAAATCAATCAGTTTTATTTCAAGAATTTCAAGAACATAATTTGCTTAGGTCACATTCCAATTGGCAAACAATTTAGTAAATAACATAATTTAGAACAATTAACTGAACGAATTAACCAATTGGCCAATTAAAGTAGATGATGTTCACTTTATAAGAACCCAACATTAAAGCAAGAAATTGCTAGATTTAATTATTAAAAACAAATCTGAAATCATATTATCTCAAGCTCAGTTGGTCGTTTCTAAGATTGTTGTCGTATATTTGACGAATCTTGAACTGAATCTCTCTGTTAGGAACCCCGAGAAGCTCTGCTTTTATAAACAATTTCAAACAATTTTGAAAAAATTTATTGTAGTGCCTTTATCTGCCAGCAATTGATTGTGAAATGCTTGTTTTTCGCATACTTGTGAAATAGTTATTTGAATCATGGCCTAAGTAAGTAAGCTTAAAACAAAAACTAAGTTCTAAAATTTTAAGTACCTTTACACCCATGTTAACTTTTTTTGCACTCTTAAGTATTTCTTTAAGACACATGTAAATCATTTTGGGTTTTATGTTGAAAGTGTAAATATCAATTTTCCTGCATTCCACTCGTCTACTCCATATCAAATGAACTTCAACTGGTATCGAATGTAACTCGGATTATGCATTTTGTGTGCAGTTCTCACAGACAACAAAAGTTCATATTTAATTTTTTTTTTTTTGGTATTTTTTCGACACATTTACATAAGCTTAATGCCAAATGTGAGACCACAACACAAATCGGTTCGGTTCAACTCGCCACACTCACCTCAGTCTTATAAAGTTTCCTATGGTTGAATGATATCTTGGATATTGTATCTCTCTCTGCTGGCTGGCTGGCTGGCTGTGTGCGTGCGTGAGTGTGTGTGTGTGTGTATATTTAGTTATTAATTTGAAAGCCTTATATTGATGCCAGTATTTTGATGGATGGCCCAGAGCGACCAAATGTCTCACTCTGTGTCTGGCCTGACACTTTCTGTTCCACTGAATTTATGACGTTTGTTATCGACGACGACGCGGCTTTGGGTTACACTCGGGATATTTGCACAATTTACAGCTGTTTGTGGCGTTTGATGAGGCTTCCGTCGAAAAGTAAATCACGTTTGTGTAAATATTAGATAAGACGAGCTGAGCTACTGAGCTACTGTTTGATGCGATAGTTGTAGATAAAGTAGATCAAGTTTTTGTTGATGGAAATTGTATTGCCGCATTCAAGGCGCCAGGCTCGTGTGGTTGTTGCTGCTGTTGCGGTCAGAATGCCGCGGCACATGACACTCTCAACAATGAGAGTATCTCACAGATACTTTGGGCATTGTTGTTGTTGTTGTTACTTTCTTTTTAGGTGCGAGCCTCGGCAGCGGCGGGCTCGGCGAATTGCTGACCGCATATTTTCCAAAAAAAAAAATAAACAGCAAAAATGGTTCATAAAGCACACAAAATTTTAGTTGTTTGAAATTTTCGTAATTCGTTCGGATTTCAGGGTTTCCCTTTACAACTTGTCAGTTGACATTCCATTCCAATCACACCAAAACACACACACACACATAATTCCAATATTTCTGCTTTTGTTGTTGTTACAATTTGAACACGCGGATGGATGGATTGCTGCATGGGGCAAGTTGCTCCGAAAGCTTTTGTTTTGATTTTGAATTTATTTATTTGAATTTGAAATTTATGTTTTTTCTTTTGTATTTGTTTGCGTTGTTTTTTTTTTTTTTTTTTGTTACGCCAAGTTTTTCACTTTGGTTTCCAGTTCGTTTTATAGCCGCTCATTTCACTCCGGGGCGGCAGAAATAGTATTAACTCGATCAGCGCTGTTGAACGACTAACGCCTTCATGTCTACCTGATTCAGATACAGATACTCAGATACAACGAACCGCACAGAAAAAAACCGAACCCAGTTCGTTCGTGTCGTCTTCGACGTCGTGGTCGTAGTCGGCACCCGAGACTTGAGAGCAGACTTGGACTCTCTCTCAAAGTTTTCAGCATGATCATCATGATGTTGCTGGCTGATCATTATTATCGATGCGTTGATAATGATGATGATGATGATGATCCGACAACAACTAGTCTAGCGCCAGTTTCCCAGCCAGCGCGTCGTCAGAAGACTTTTTTACTCTTTCACTCAATCAAGCTGAAATTGTATTGAGTTGAGTCGCTAACACACACACACACACACACTCAAGCACACACACACACACACATACACTGTAAATCAGTTAATTGGTTGATGGCCGCGACTGCAGGCGTCTGCGTCGACAACACGACGCGTAGTTTGAGTGAAATTTTGGAGGAAGCTTGAGGAAATGGTTGATGGATGTTGGCTTATAAGAATATTTCCGCTAGGGGTTGGTTCGTGCAGTCTTCACACTTATCATGGGGTGAAGAATAATATACTTGTGGCATCTCTAATTGGACTAAATCAGCGGTGGGCACTAAAATCTAAAATAACTAAAAATGTTCTTACTTAATTGCTTTGAGAGAAGAATAAAGGGCACAAAATCAAGAGCACAATGGGCCATTGAGTGCCCTAAGTAGTATGAGATACCTCAGTAAGCCAAATTTCATTTCCTGACACTGTCTTTTGTTTCAAGTCAGTTTCAATATCAATTGGTCAAACTGAAATCTTTTACTCACATATTAAAATGCACTTTTATTGACAAAAGAAGTGTAATCTTGACTATATTTGAACACTAAAAGTGTTATCATTTTCTGAAAGAATTTCTTCAATTTGCTGTTCGAACTTCATAGACGTTTCAGGGATGTGTTCATTAAATTTTGTTCTCAATTTGGAAACAGTTTTGGGATAGAATCATTTGGACTAAATTTTAAGAAAACTTTGTTTTTATTTTTAAGAACACTTTTAGTTTCTTTTAGTTGCATTTGGAAATAAATATTTCAAAAAATTTATTTTCATTTTGATAATAATTTGTTTATATTTTATAAACATTTCGTGCTCTATTCAGAAAACAATTTCAATTAACACTTTTATATTTCCCCATGCACGGAATACCAACTTGAGAATTACCAGATTTCTCATTTGTATATTAATTGGTCAATAATTTTAGGCAGATTCTATATAACTAGTATTTTAGCAGCAAGCTGGTGCGATCGCGCAGCTGTTTGAGACGGCATTCCAATCGTATTCAGTCCCATGGACCCAAGTTCTAATCCCCCAGTTAGTTTTTTATAACCAAATCAAAAGAATTCTGCTCTGTATTTCATAACCAAACTAAATAGAGATTAGGTTGGTTTTTAGAAAATTAAACTATTTTCTATTTGAAAAAGGTTCCCGTTCAAACCTCAGTTCGGCCTTGATGTACTCAATTTTACTAGAAAAACAATTAATCTGTTTAGTATTCAAAATAATATACAGATTTTCCTTACTTTTGATCAGTCAAATCACTTTATAAGGTGGAAAAAGCTCATCAACTGGGACTTAATTGATTTTGGTGCATCATACAATATACGTTGGAGTCAAGGATCCAATTTTTATAATTTTAAATAAATCTTCATTATTATTTTTAGGATCCCTCGTAAATGTAAAATGGCTTGACACAGCCCCAAAGGGCCAAATTCGACCCTCTCTCAATCTCTTTGCTTTTGCGCTTCTAATTTTCGCACAAGAGAAGGGACCTACAGTTTAACGCCGGATCCAAACGGCAGTTTGAGAAGCTTTTCATCGCTAATTACTACAAAGCTGGCGCCAACAGCAGAGAGGGGTGACCGGGTGTAAAGTTTTATTCAAAGAAAAAACTTTTCATTAGATGTTCCGAGGTGGGATCGAACCCACGACCTCTGCTGAGCACCCGGCCTCGTACAGACCAAAACACAGTTTCTTAAAATTTGTAAGTTACTTTTTCAAGAATGTTTTCTCCATCATTTTTGAGAACAAATTTCCCGAATGCTTATGAAATGAGCACAATTCAGCTCACCTCAACCACAGCACCGAAAAGTATAAGTTGCCATTCAGACGAGCGGCTTCAGCACTGGGCAATAGCATAACCGTCTATAACGGCCGCCGTCGTTGCGCGCAGCAAAGGTCTTAGGTTCTAATCCCAATAAGTTCAGACAAATTTTTATTTCTTTAAAAACTAACCAAGGCAGGTGGGTTGTTGTCCAGGAGAGTGGTGGACCTGGGGGGAACTGGTGGACCGGAACTGGACCAGGACAGGAGGACCTAGACCCAAATTTTTTGGGCTTAGAAAACCGAGACTCAAGTTGGACCATGGAATGGACTATGTAGCAGAACGGTCGATAACTGATTTATGACTTGAATTTCTGATGACACTGAAATTTTTTGAGGTTAAATTCTACAATGTTCCAAAACGGATCATATTAACTCACATCAAGATTTCAAATTTTGTGTCAATAAATATTCATAAATCGGTTCATAAAGAAATTTGTTCTCGAAGTGAGAAAATTCGTTCATGATTAGTTTTTGTGACCGAATGTGCTCATTTTGAGTCCAATGTTTTATAGTTTTCCCTCTGAGAGATCGGTGTATTTTTAGTGAAGATGGGTTCGGAAGTCAAACCAAAATAAAATGATGCGAACTTGAGCAGGAAAATGAAGCAAAGGTCAAGTATGCAATTGTCAGTGCCATCAGCGCATTGTGAAAAGATCAGAGATAAGAATTAATCAAGGTTAAATGTCCGAAAATTGGAGGTTCGATGTTCACATTATCATATATTAAAAGGCAACATTGACTAAGCAAAATTTGGTACCTCAACTTTTTCTACATTGAGAAAAAAACAGTCCATAGTCTAGATTTAAAATATCTTTTTTCGAGAAGATTGCAATATAAAAAAAAATCTAGATTTATTAAAACTAAAGTTACTAATCAACTCTCTGAGTTCTTCGAGTTAGCTAAAATTTTTTGCTATGTAGACTCCGAAAGACCGAAAAAAGGAATAAAAAAGTGGAGGAAGCTAACTTCGGCGCCGAAGTTTATATACCTTTGAAGGTCATACAAATTTTCAGAACGCCTACTAAGACTATTTTCTATGGCAGCTATAGTATACAGTCTTCCGGTTTCGACCAAACTTAGTGAAATTATGAAAGAGCATAGAAAACGTACAAATACAAAGGCTTATGCCGATTCCATTCAAAACAAAAAAGGTTTTTCTTACTAAAACTAGTTTTTCGACCGATCGTTTTTCTAAGTCCGATCATTCTTGTTCAGCGTATTGGTACTACAAGACTTCGTGCAAGTTTCGTGAAGATAGCTTCCAAACTGTCTTAGAAACTGACGTCATGGCTATATCAACTCAGCTTTACTGATTAAGAATATATATTCTTTATGTGGTCGAAAATGCTTCCTTCTATGAGTTAAAAACATCCGAGCAGTTTTAATATACCCTCTTCAAGGGTATACAAATAAATGCCAGTCGGTGGAACGAACTTGCAAGGCAACTGCTAGCCAACAGAACCCCAGACGGGAAAGCATAAAATTCTTTTCTGTTTCCTTTTTAAAGTGAGATTTTTCTCTCGTAAAGTCGGAGTAGAGGCTTTGTCTTAGATTTTTAAATTAACACTTAAGTTGAGATTATAATCTTGTGCTAAAATTTTGCCTGCTTTAAGCATTTTTCTTAACGTTTCGATTTGGTTTCGGGACTATAATCTTGGTTTTAGATTGATTTTTTCTTATAGTAGTTGCACAGTGTGACAGCGGAAACATACTTTCAAAACGACCTAGCTTAAGGTTTAGAGCAGGTGTGGTATGTCATTTCCACATCCATTGGTTTTTTCTTTATACTCCAAAAATCAGACGTTATGGTCCAAAAACCGCTTTCTGCCTAGTTTCCTCATTCAAGTGGATATAAATTGCGTGAGATCTAATAAATTATAGTCATGATACATTTAACTCGATAGCTGTGGCATTTACAACAATTTTAGCCACCACTGGATAAACTAACCCGTTTAATTCTCCTTTAAACAATTGTTAGTTCAATGAATTTGGTTGCAGTTTGACGAAGTAACTCGCCTGTTTCTGAGTACACATCGACAATTTAGTATTTTTTTTTTGAGTGTGCTTACATATTAGAGTGTGTTTTAACAGGAATGTCCTTAAAAGTATATGATTTAACACTGTTTAGTTGTTGCCAATAAAAATATTGAAGTTGGCAATGTTAATTCGGCGTTTAGCTTAGAATTTGTATTTATCTTCATTGATGGTTCAAAGTTTCAACAGAACTCTCTTATCATATCTTGGAAATCAGATTTCTGAATGTTTCCTGTTGATCGAATTTGGAAAAGTGAACAATCCTGATGATCATTATTTGGTTTCCTTCATTTTTGTGAATCTATATTCTGTGAAATCGAGTATGTGTCTTAAGAAACTCACTAAGTCGCAATGTTTCTTGAATATGTTTATTTTTGATGAACCGAAAGGATGATTTTGGTTCGGAACAAGATAAGGCTTAGCTACTTATATCAAAAGTGGTATGGCTTTAATTCGGTACACAGTAAATAAAAAAGGCAGAATTCAGTGTTCGAATCGGTTCGGCAGCCGGCAAAGATTGTTTCAAAAAACAAAGAAGTTCACTTACGTACCTTCTTTCGAAGGTAAATCCGGAGGTTCAATAAGTTAAGGAATTGCTACCAAAGTACTAAGTAAGCAGGAGAGAAATTATAATTTCGATCTCTCGGTACGTGAATGCAATGCCTTTTGGGAATACTACTTAAAAAGCATTGTTATACATCAGAATCCAGCCACTTTGCTAGGATATTAATTCGAAGTGTGCTAAAATAAATTTTTTGACAGTAAAATTAGGGAAGTTCATAATTTTTGCCAAGCTTAAACTAGCCTGTTTCATGAGGAAACTTGGGAGGGCTTTATGAACAAATTGTGAATAACACTTTGAAAAAAGTTATTAAAACCTTCTTTTTTGTAACAAAGAAGAGAAACAGCATGAAAATAGAGACTTCTAATTTAGGAGTATTGTATTCAAGGGCTGATTTCGAACTATGTTAAACTTTCCAGGTAAACTTTGGTATTTTCTATTCAAGTTTTATAAATTGTCAATAAATTACTAGAACCCGTCGTCCACTTGTCACTGAATAATCGGTGTCAACAACTATAAAATATTTTTAAACAAATTTTTTATGGTTAAGTATTAAGGATTAAGTTCAATTTGGAGACACTTATTTTACATATATCTCTTTAAAAGTATTTTTGAAACTTATTTCAAAGTTTTACCCTTGAGCTTCAACTCACTTAATGATAAAAGTTATAGACCGTTTCCAAAAAAATA
>JAEIFV010001868.1:0-13674 GCA_018904265.1 Lordiphosa collinella | reverse complement strand
ACCAAACAAAACGATTTTTGGTACATTTCAAGCGCGGAAATTCTTAAAAATTCAAGAATTAATGAATTTTTTTCAAGAGCTTTAGTACTTAAATTATTTGTTCTAACTTTTTCTGGGTGTGCCGTTTCCAAGCGTTTTGACTCCATTACTTAAATGGAGATGATATTAAATTAACCAATAGACTAAGCTTTGATAACAGACAACTCAATATTAGATATATCGACAATCTATACATCTATACATCTATATAAAAGTGAAAGTATGTTTGTAAGTTTGTCCCTTATGGGCGTCTAAACGGCTGAACCGATCTTCACGAATTTTTCACAGTATGTTCATGGCGATCAGGAAAGTGTTATAGGCTATGTCTCATGTCTGTCCAAAACCACGAAATTTGAAAAATATACAGTTCATTAGATTGCAATGAAACTTTGGGGAATAAATTGAACGCTTGCCCAGGAAGGTTTCTAAGTTGAAGAAAATTGCGGAAAATGGGGATGGTTCGACGCTTGCCAGCAAAGGTTTCCAAGTAGAAGAAATGCTCGGAAATGGCCCAAGAACCGCGAAACGTGCAAAATTACACCTTTCATCCGATTGCAAAGAAAATTTGGGAGTGGTTGAATGATTGCCTGGGAAGGTTCTAAGATGAAAAAAATTGGCGGAAAACGGTACCAAAACCGCAAAAGTTGCAAAGTTTACGTTTTCGCTAACACTTTGGGAAATTGATCGACGCTTGCCCGGAAAGATTTTCAAGTAGAAGAAACCGCGAAATTTGCAAAATGTTCGATTGTTATGAAACTTTGGAGAAGGTTTGAAACTTTATGAAACTTTGGAGAAGGTTTGGACGCTTGCCCGCGAAGGATTCTGATTTGAAGAAATGTGTGGGAAATAGTCCAAAAGCAGCGAAAATTCAAAAACTATACGGTTCATTTGATTGCGATGAAATTTTGGTCAATAGTTGGACGCTTGGCCGCGAACGTTTCTAAGGTCCAAAAGTCGCGAAATTTGAAAAATAACCTTATGAGTATTTATGAAAGAGCTTTGTGCTTATAGTTCAATGCAGGCGTTACACGGTCCAAAATATTGCGAAAGTTTGAAGTTTTTGATTTGAGCCTGGATTATTGTGAAGATTTGATGGACGGCAATTGTAGATGGGTAAATAGGAGGTATAAACCAAACGGTCAAAAAAGTCACGAAATTTGCAAAATATTCATGAGTTTAGATTATTATGAAGATGGTTAAATAAAGAAAAAGAACGAACGGTCCAAAATGTTTATGGCGACTTGCAGCCAACACTAGCTTGAATACAGTCGCTCTCATAAGAAACCCGGGCGAAGCCGGGTATTCAGCTAGTCTGTAATATTGCCTGAGAACGAATATTTTGAGTATGAACGCTCTTGAAAAAATCTATTTTTTCCTGAAGCAGGGTACGGAGAAATCTCAGTTAATTATTTCGTCGATAGCAAGTGCGAAATAAGTCGCCCATCTCTAGTTTTATAGGCGCTCACCTTTAATTGTTTGGTTTACAAATTTCATCCAGTCAAAAAAATAAACAAAATGGATTTAAATAAACAGCGAAGAGTTTTGGTGGCTTACAATGCAGCTATAGTTGCAACAATCGCTCTACATAAGTAAATAGTAAGAAGCGGTTGTAAAGACAACCAACAAAAGAAAGTGTTGGGTTAACCTTTACTTGCAGGAAAGATCCAAGAGGGGCAGAAGATTTCCACGAATTCGTGATCTTCATTTTAATTTTTTCATCATTTTCTTTTGGCATAGAATCTAATAGCTTGTTCCAATAGGCAAGTTCCGAATGATGCTCTTTGGACACAACTAGAGATGGTGCTGGATCAACAACTTGTGTGATGGCATCCTGTTGCTTTGACAAGAAGTCCACGAAAGCATTCGACGCCTCTTGCAGCTCTTGAGAAGTGGCTCACCCTCTTGTTATGCTTTTTGGTGGTTTTTGCACTCATTGCAAGGCACTTGACACTGACAGTTGATTACGAAAAATATGCTTTAGGTATATTTCGAACCTTCGAAATCAACAATCATCGATAGACAACAAACACACTTTCGAAATGACAACCTGCGAAATTCATACGAAATAGTTTTTTGTGTTTGATTTTCGTTTTCGAGACCATTTTGCAGATATCTACGTACCTAGCTTGAATGTTTAAGAATTTCTCTCATGAATTGGAGCTAAATTCGTCAGGAGTTTGGTGTTTTTAGGCGAGTGGAGAGAGCTAAAGAAACAGAGAGAGGGAGAGTAAGAACATTTAAGAGAATAGCGTTGAGTCTGCTCCAGGCCTGGCCAGCCATAACCCCTGGGTCCCGAGGTAACTCGCCGATTCACACCGAATGCTAGCCGAAGTCAATAATTACCGAGCCTGGTCTGCGTTCACAGTTTCGTTGTTTATGGAAGATCAAGTTATCACATTGCTGGCATGGGGAGACAACTGTTGGTAAGACAGTTGACAAGCAAAAAATTGCTGATGCATTGTGGTGTTGTGGCTAAATCTTGCTACATAGTTTGATCATTAATATAAATAAAAAAAATTTTAATTTGTTGTTTGATTGAAATATGGACGTCCTTACTGAATTGGTGGAGCTCTTGGTTCAAGAGCGAGCTATCTTACTGTTAAACCTGATGAGCTCTTTATACAAGATTTCGATACTTGGATCAAGAATTTTTATTCTTATCTAACTTCTCTGACACTAAAACTTCTTGATCCAAGTATGACGTTCTCCATTTTTTCTTTGGTGTAGATTTGAATGTAAAAAGTACCCTGTAGTTCTCAAACTCTTTGTAGTGAGCACTCACCAGCCAAGTATTTGCCTAAAGAATTTTGTATTGGAATGTCCGGAGACCGTACCGATCGGTACGACCCTGCATTACCAGTCGTTAATGTGGTGATGGGTGCACACTATACACTAACGACGCGACTGACACTCTGTGATGCATCATGTCGTTAGGCTTGGTAGCGGCTAGACACCAGCTGAACTACAGGGTATACATAAGGACTTGACATTTGACTAAAACATTTCAATGCTTTCAAAATTTTGACTGACATGTATTTAAGAGGGGGGAACGAAGATGATTTAATCAAATAATAAGAAGAGGTTCGATTGGGGGTCATTAATTTGCAGGGTTCGATTTCTGGTCCAATACACCTGAACCTAACCTGTAATAATGGGCTCGCTCGGTTCAGGACAGCTTTGCAACCAAGTCGGGTTCGAGTTTGGAGTAAACCTCATCCGGATCGTTAGAGGTTTGTAACCCTGATTATTCGCAGTGAAATCATGAGTTTCAGTGATGAGGCTCCTTTTTCGACTTTAAGACAATTTGACTAAAGAGCTTATATTTCTTTGCCTCCATCCCCCAAAGTGAATCGACTTGGTTGCTTTCCCCGCAAAAAAAGTTAGCATTAATTAATTCATTTGAAAATATAAGCTCACCACAAAAGCTCGCTGTTGGTTTAACGCATTTCAAAATGGGAATGCGTTACCAAGAAAGATCGTGCCCAAATGCACACGAAATTAATCTTATTACGAAGAAGTTGAGTGTGAAATCGCCTGGGCAGAGGAGACCCGGCCAGACATCTCCAACAAGCCCGGCAACCACATGAGCAGGCAGCTCAAATTTATAAACTTGCACATAAAACTTGAACATGGCCAAAAAAGGAGTCAGCCACAACAACTCGAGCACGAGTTTATGAAGAAAAACCACTTTTTGAAAAGCAGCCGACGAGAGAGCGAGAGATGAAGTTTCCAAGGCTCAAAAACCAAAGAAACCTCAAGGAGCAAAGTTTCCATTTTGGGGCAAATGTGGTGAGCCAGCAGCAGCAGGAGGGTAAGGGGAGGGAAATCGGAGGGCATTCATGTGTTTGTGACAAACTATCTTAATGGCTTTTCGCAGCTTGGCGGCTGTTAAATGCGAATTTAATTAATTGGACACTTAAGTTAACGACATTACTTTTGGTTTTTTTTCTCCAGTGCTGTTTGTTCCTTGGCCTCCGAGGACTCACACGGCGACGATTTTGATTAATTGGTAAACCGAAGTGAACTTCATGGGTAGGCAACAGGCAAAGCGTAAGCCGATCCATAAGGTGGTTGGAACACACAATTAATGACCATGGCCCAACATGTGGCGGCGGGGGAATTGTTTAGTTGAGTCAAAATGGCGTAAGTAAATGAGGCAAGTGGAGTTAGGGGGGAAAATCTGAATTTGGTCAATCAATTCGAGAAAAAAATGAACATCTGTATCCTTACTAAGAATTTTTCAAGTTTATTGCTTTAAGACTTAAAATGTTTCTGATTTTTTTTTGCCTCTATTCTTCCTTGTGTGAATTTAAGTGCAGAACCCCAGTTTAAATTTATGAACTCAAGTAACTAAATTTTCTTCTTCTCACAAGTTTTTCCCCAACTCCCACAGCCAAGTTTTCTGGCGTAGTTTAAACATTTGCTGGTGCCGTTCCTTTAGAATTTATTTTGCGGCCAGTTAATTTATGTGTTTTTGCGTTCAAATGTGAGCGCTTATCAAATAATTGCTGGCCAGCAAAACGAAGTACAATTAAGCGGTAAAAGGTTGACCGTCCCACATGGACTCACACTCGGACACGGGCACTCTTTTTTTTGTATCCCAGGCAGAACAATATGTATGTGCCCGCTTGTTGCGCTCCCCACCTTTGCGGGTATTTTTTAATATGCTCCATTTTCGGTTTATCTTTATAGTCTCGTTTAGTGGTTAACCAAAAGAATGATGGCGCAATGGGCGACATCTTCTATGGCCAGGTATTCTTTATTTATACGAATATTTTAAGGCTTGAATTAAATTTTTTGGATATAAAACTGTGAATGAAAATGAAATGACGGGTGCCGCGTTTGCTTACAGCTTTATATGCTTGATTGGAGCTTTTCATAGGTTGATTTAGTAGAAATGTGAAAGGAGAATGAATAAGAAGATAAGAAAGTTAGAAAAGAAATAGGGAGAGAAATACAATTGGGTAATTACGTTGATAGAGTTGCTAAATTGAGGAAATTTTCAATTTTTTACAAGTTGAAATCAAGGTGAAAATCGTGAGCTCTTAGACTTAAGGCCAAATATTTTAATATTAGTCTTATCTGTGGCACGCCCTGACAGAAGACAAGGACAAATCGGAAAAAGTCGATTTATATGAGCGCTTAGAAAACCTATATGAACGATGCCCCGATCACGACATCAAGATCGTGCTAGTAATGTTCTATTTAGCTTCGCAGGCCGAAAATGAGATAATAGACTTAAGAAAAAAAGGTCGTTAGTAGTACCAGATTTGAACACCGCAACATCCGCAAGGCGGCCTAGAAACCAGATTGATCATCACGAAACCAGATTGGTCACGTTTGGGATAAACGGAAGGTACTCATCTGTGTGATACCACATTGGGGAAAATGATCTAGCGGAAAAATTAAATTTCTCTAAATTTATTGTATCTGTTTTTTTCTTGGTATTTTTAAAAATAGGGGATTTAAATGGGGTGTTACGTAGTTTTGTGTACTTTTGGGTACTCGAAGGTAAAACAAAAAACAAAAAAAATTTCTAACTAAGATTCTTTTAATTTTTTCTATGGGATCTATACTATAGATGTCTGATTTGACCAAACATGGTGAAATCTTGGAAAAGGTATAATACACTGTTAATTACGAAATTTGAGGCGATCCCATTTAAAAAAAAAGTTTTTCTCTCTAGAACTTCTTCTTCGACCGATCATTCTTGTGTTATGTAGATTTGATAAAACTTTGTAGAAATGTGTTAAAGTATTTAAAATAAGAATATGCCAACAAAAAGAAGTTTTCATTAAAAACTAAAGTTTTTCTCACTCAAACTAGTTTTTCGACCGATCGTTCTATGGGAGCTATATGCTTTAGTCATCCGATTTCGACCAAACTTTGCACAAATGTGTAGAACTACATTAAATAAGTGTATGCCAATGATAAGGACGTTTGCATTTAAAACAAAAAGTTTTTCTCACTAGAACTAGTTTTTCGGTCGATCCATCCTATGGTATCTATTTACATAGTCATCCGATTTCGACCAAACTTTGTGAAATCATGGGAAAAGATAGTAAACTAAGAAATACATACCTTGGAGGCGTTTCCATTTAAAACAAAAAGTTTTTCTCACTAAGACAAGTTTTTCGGCCGCACGTTCCTTTGACAGCTTTATGCTATATCAGGATCCGATGCCGTTTCCGACAAATGTGCAGCGTATTTGTACCAAAAGACTTTTTGCAAATTTTGTTGAGGATAGCTTTAACTGACCGAGGATATAGCATAAAAACAGACGGACAGACGGACAAGGCTAAATCAACTCAGTTTTTGCTATCAAAAAATATATACTTTATGAGGTCGGAGATGCTTCCTTCTATCGTAAAAAAGTATCAATTTTATTCTGTTCTGAGTTTGAAAAGACAATTCTTGTTACCTCAATCAAAGAAAAAAAGTTATATTTAAGGGTGTATTACTAGTTGCGCGTGCTGTTTTTAGATGCTTTTTTAAAAGTTCACAGAAACAAAACAAAAGATATTTTTTAAATCTTTTTGAAAGTTGATGAATAAATAAAAAATACAAATTTTTGGTTTTAAAATTGTGACGTCGGCTGAAAAGTTTTTGGTCTACGAAAAGTGGTATGAAATTGGGAAAAAGGAAAAGGAAAAAGATTCTGGTTTAGTATCGATGTAATTCTGGCCTGTACCTCAGATTTGGGAAAAAGTAAATTTTTACAAAATGGTGGCACTAAATCTGAAAAATTTTTTTGGTATTTTTTGTAGTCTAGTGAAAAAAATAATAATAAAAATTGTTGTTTCTAAAAGTTGGAGGTTGTGGATAGAATGACGACAATTCTGCGTCATTTGACACCCCGTTGAACAAAATCCGTACAGTAGTTTTGCTTCAAATCGCTTCTGCCATTTTGAAAAACGTGATTTCGAGAAAAGCGCGCTTAAAGTTTGCAGTTACTAGGACATTTGGGTCACCTAGAGTCACTAAAAGGCAACATCTCCCAAAATAATTCGAGTTTTCAAAAATCCTTGTGGGAAAATATTTTTAAATATCTGAGCTATGAAAAAAAACATAAAAAAATTGTGCTACCCCCTTAAATTGAGGAAATTTTTCATTTCTTACAAGTCGAAAACTAGAAGAAAATCGTGACACCCAATTGAGCTATGGAACTGTTGAATTGAGGAATTTTACATTTTTGTAAATAAGTCAGTAGAATTGCTTTGATTTATTCTTCTACACAGAAAAAAAAAAAAGATCCGTTCTAAATGTACCAAAATCGTGAACATTTGGTTGTGATACTCTGCTAAGCCCGCTTTTTTCTCAATTCATGAACATTTGTTCACATTCTGCCATAGTGAATAATTTTTTCTCCTCATAATCGATATGGGATTTTTTTCAAGAATATTTTGTGCTTGGTTCATAAACATTTTGGGCTTGTTTCAAGAACATTTTGTGTTCTAAGAAACAAAAATTTATCAGCACAGACTCACCACCACCCCCCACACATTCCAACCGCTAAGAAGATTTATTATTTTTAACTATTTTTTTCTTTTTACTCACCTTGTGGGGGACTCGAACTCAGAACCTCGGTACTCTCACACGAATGACGGAAATCTTAACGCCACCATTACAATAGGTCGCGCGTGACTCTGAAAAATAAAAAATCTAAAATAAACAATCTAACAATAAAATTCACGCCGGGTGGTCGAATGGCAAGACATTTGCTTTGCAACGTCGAGGTCATGGGTTCGAATCCCATTCAAGGCATTAAATAGAAAACTTGTTTTTGTTTGTCGTGTTTTGAATTTTTTAAATATTTTTTACAATGCGATTATCCCAAACTCGATAAACCAAATTGAATGGATATTAATTTATTAACCCTTCTTGTAATGAACAGTTCTCCTGTGTATTTATATTGAAGATGATTAACGGCTGAGTCGTTTCGTTTATTTCATTAACTTGGGCTCAACGTTAGTTGAAATCATAAGACTTAATTCTATCGAGAATAGGTTAGTTGTAAGTAGGTAAGGTCAATTCTATTTGAGTGAGAGTTACATCTGTCAAATTTGACAGTCTCAAACTCAATTTTGGATACTAGGCTTGATGATATTATTCGAGAACGTTTTTTCGTTGAACCATCACCCAGCAGACGTGATCACCATGATTTAGTCAAAAATTAAGTTATAAAGAGAAAAGTTTATTTTTTAGAATGGTTTTTTTGGAATTGTTTTTGTTTATTTAATTAAGAGAAAAAACAAATCCTGTAAGTTTTATTTTTTCAAGACAAAGAAATAGAATCAAAGCGGATTTCTTCATTAGACGGTTTGAAAGTCAGACCGAATAAATCAAAATAGAGAGCAGCTCAGGTAAAAAGAAACCCCCAGCAAGTAGAAAAGCCAAGTTGCAACTTTTAAGATTTTTTTTTTTGTATTGATAGATGGAGTGAAAAACAAGAAGCTGATTGAGAGATGTGAGAGGGAGAGCTTGTGTAATCGTAGCCTAGTCGTGGTTAACTGAGACGTGCCTGAGAGCTAGAAACTGCAGAAAACTAGTGGATTAAGAAAGAAACGTGATAAATTTAACTAATCAATGTGCAAAAGTGAAAAGCAAATTCACGAAGATCAAGTTGCTTCCAAAATTCATCACCGGCGAGTGGAAAAGTGCTAAAAACCAGCAGAATACCCACCATTGTAACAAAAAAGCTCAAGTGTCTGAGAAAAAGCCAAGAGTGCAAGTAATGAGAGGTTTATAAGTTACAAAGTTACACGGTCGACATAAAAACCCAAACGAAAAAAGTGGCTCAAGTTCACCCACAAAAGACGTGGATGAAGAGCAAAGAGAAAAACTTAGCTCAGGAACAATTTAGTAAATTTAATTTTTTTAAGAGAATTTTTTTGGTGGGCATAATATTCATTTTTTCTGGCATAAATTTAAATTTGTTTGTGGCATATCTAATTTTTGTTCAATTATTTTTGCGAAAAGTGTATTGAAAGCTTTAACAAATCAAAAGAGAATCAACTCACAGTGTGGTTCAACTAAATAATGCAATATTATCGGTCAAAAACAAGAACAATTTAAAAAACACGCTGTGAAGAAGGCCTTGAGGAATAGGTGAGTGTCAAAAACCAGAAATTTTTCATTTTGATTCACACCAAAACCAACCAAAAGGTGAAGAATATAAGAGTGCAAATAAAAGAAACAATATTGGCAATATCACTATTTGACATTATCTTCTCGAACATTTGGTTTGCTGATAACAAGTTGTAGTCTTGTTTTAATTTATATTTGTGCGAACAGTGAAATGAGGTGAGTTTTGTGCAAAAATATTAAGAATTGTGGCTGAAGAAGAAGCACAACGATGTTTTGTGTTGCAATAAAAAGAGAGTAAAGACAGAAATGTAAAAATTTGTTTAAAATATATTTCGAAGACACTTTATGCGAATTAAAAAAGAAAAATAAGATTCAAAGAAACGCCCCAAAATAAAAATATGTGAATAAAAAGAATAAATGAAAATGTAAAAGAAGAACATTATTTAAAATTTTTATGAAAAATTTAATGAATAATTTTGTTATGATAAATATTGAAATAAGAAGAAGAATAATTTTTTTTTGAGAAAAGATTGTAACTGGGATGAACCCATTACGAAGCGAATATTTTTGTGATTTGTTAAATAAATAAGTGAAATGAATTCTAAATTTTAATATCTTGTAAGGAAAAGCGGGTAACAGGATGCTGTAAACATATTTGGGATTTTATGGAAATAACGTAAAGAAAATCATTTGGTAGAGGGTGAAGAAGACACTACATTACATCTTAGTAGTGTACAATTTTGTGCGATTCAGGTGTATATTCTTTCCATTTATCTATCTATCTATGTTCCATGATTTGTTTAGTTGTGCAAAAAAGAAGGGTCGGATTAATAATTTTGTATGTGGATGTTGTTATGAAGTAAAGAACCCCACAGGCTGATTGTTAGTCGTTTGCAGAAGTCCCAACCGACCCACTCCCCAGTTCAACAGTGGTCACAAATTAGTCTTATCCTTAAGTTAAGGATCATGAAGGTGCGCGTCAATGTAAGATCGCCAGGGACAGAAGGTAAGTGTTTAGTTCGTTATCGGTCGGAAGTGGCACCAAGGATGGTGCTGACAACGCAGTAAGACTGGATGTTACACCTTTCGCGAGTTTTCTTTGTTTCAAGAGGACTTAAATCATTAAAATTTTGAAATATTTACTAATTTCATTAACATATTTTCTGTTTTCAGGACCACCGTTTAATTTTTATCAACGAAAAAACAGAACAAAATCATGACCATTTGGTGACGATTTTTAACGATTTTTTTCTCTGTGTACACCTCCCAGAGTTTTTGTTTAAATGTGTGAAATGCTGTCCAAGAATGTTTGGTTCTTGCAACAAGTATTAAAGCTCTTGAATCAAGAAAAACGTGATCAAAAATGTATGCTTGGATCAAGAATTTCGCTCTTGGATCGAGGAGCTTGCAATGGACCTGCAAAAAGGCTACAAGTTGCATTACGTTATTTGACTACAGGTGAAAGTCAGGCGTATCTGCAGAATGGGAAAAGATTGCCAAAGATTTTTATGAGCTATGAGGACTTCCAAACAGTATTGGTGCTATCGAAGGAAGCATTGCAAAATATGAGTGTTGGCCAAATCCGGGTCTACCTGTTTCAATTAAAAAGGTGCCAGCTCAATGATTTTAATAGCTATGAGTAAGCTCGACAGCAGGTCAAGACTGAGTTTTGACTTCCGCTAGCTTCCGCTGCCGAAACTCACTCTTTCTCGGTTTCAGTTTATACATTAAAATCAATAGCAAATTTCAAATTTCTCCTACAATACTCTTTTGGCTTTACGCCAAATGTGAAAACATATATTAGGAACCGTTCACAGGCATATAATTAATAAAACCATTAATATCATCATAGGGCTTTAACCAATAGTTGACCGTTTAGAAGAGCTTTATTATCTCTAAGGTTAAGATGTTGTAGCAGATAGGTTAGCGTGCACAAAAAACTCATACCGCAACTTGGACTGATAAGGAACAGATTAAAAGAAAGATTGGAAAGGTATACAGAAAAAATTTGTTTTGATTTGCTGAATGCCTTCGGATTAAATTTCAGGTAATAGTCAAATTACTTGACCAAACTTATACAAGTACGAAAGTCTAGAAACAATGCTGAAGTACATGTTTGAATCGAAATGGCTAATTATAAGCTCGGAAAATCAAATGATGCGACTTGATATTCAAGATAGTATGAAATTCTAATGTCAAAGCGAAAAAGCGAAAGAGCCCGATAGCAAGAAAATCTCTCTTAACAATACAGTGAGGCTAAATGGGGTGCATACACATACGCAAAGGCTTCTATTAACTCAGCGTTTGAAATTCTTATACAGTCATAGCAATTATCGCTGAGAGGGAAGCTGAAATCTAAAAAAGCCACATATAGTGTTCTTGTGGTAGCTTATGTTTAGCGTAACTTCTAGTTTGAATATCGGGCTTCAAAAATTGCTTCAAAAAATGATCAAGATAGAAGGTCATTTTGAAACAATTCTTTTCGAATATCCAAACTTGCACCAAAGCGATTTAAAGATCAAATCAGTACGAATGTCGAGCTTAAACCAATATCGGGCCCATCTTGATTTGATCCTACTAAGAAATTCAAGATTTTTTGGGATTAAAGCGTAAATTATTTTTTCGGTGCACGAATTAGTGCAAAACGTGTCTAGTTGATAAGGAAATGATATATGAAGAACTTCAACTCCGAGGGCCAGGTTAAGCCTATCTCTATCCAGGGACCTCAAAAGCGAAAGCCAGGGACAACGAGACTGACTCGGTGCCGCCAGCTGTGGACATCGTCATTTTGGAGCGCGTGTGCAGTCCAGTCTCTAGTGCAACCTGATGCCACAGGGGCAAGGTTTCTTGACTCCAACAACAAAAAAAAAAAAAAAAAACCAAAAAGGTTCGTAGAAACCAACCAGGTCCCAGCTTCAGCTCCAAGCCGGCCATCTTGTGGTCCAAGGTGTGTCACATCTCGCACATTTGTCAGAAATTAATCATGTTCTTGTTCCCGCATGTCTGTGTGAGTGCGTGTATGTAAACATTCCCCACATTTTGATAAATTAACCAAGAAAGGTGCGACTTGGCGTCCGAAGTGTGTAAAAATGCAATTAAATGACCGAAACACACGACTTTGGTGGCGCAATTAATTTTCATTAAAAACAAAGATCCATTCCGGATCTGAAACTGCTTTCAAGCTTCTTTTCTTTGATCTGGCCACAACTTACTTGCACCTTAGCTACTAGAAAAAGCGAATTGATCGGTTCGGCGGGCGACATTAATTGATATTCTTATCAACCATCGAAGTTCAATCCACTTTCAATTTGACAGCTGCGACAGACAGGTGACAACCCATAACTCACGGTCCAACGCCGCATTGTTCAATCCGATCCATTCCATGTCCGCTTCTTTATTTATGCAACCCGTCTTACGCACTGGCGATCTCGCCCTGGTGGTTATGCCAGACACGATTCCGTTGCATTGCCCCGACCATTGCAGGGCGGCTGGTCAATGGAATTCTGCACAACAAAAGGCATTCTCGGCCATCCCCCAGTTGTGTAAGGTACATACAAGAATTTGCCATAACATAATTGATGATATTGTCTTTTAATTCGTTGAATCTCTCGTGCTTTGCATGGGTAATTCAAATTTTGCCGTCTATTTGCATATGTTGGATTCCTTGAGGGGTCAGTGAGGGGAATAAAGATATTGTATAAGTTGTGATTCTTTAACTGACATTGAATCAGCTTCAGTGCAGAGGGGGAGACAATTCTAAGACTTTTTTCATTATTTCACTTAAGAATGGAATCGGGTTAGCCTAAGAGAGCAGAGTAAGACGGGGTTTACACGGAATGCAATCTTCTTGAAGATTTTTAAAAGTTCTTTCTTGTAGGAAGGACGGCAAGCGACGCCACTTTAACTCTTTCCTATGAACGAAATGTTTTTTAAAGACTTCATGCAGTTTGCTTCACCGTGTAAATCCAGTCTAAGAGCTCAAGCTAAAAGGGAATCTTTTAAGCACAAGAAATGGTTCATGCTAGACGGAGTTAGGTAAAAGGGCATAAGGTTACAGATCTTCGTTTACTGGGAGATTAATTAGCTAATCGTCGTAGATGGTTCACTATTGCATTTAAATATAAGTAAATGATCAAAATGTTACCCCTATGGATTAAGTACTAAATTGACTTACAGTGCCGCTCAACTGAATGGGTTTGAAAAATCTTTCTTCAATTGTACGACACTGCGGCAAGATTGTTGTAGTTCCCCCTATGGAACAAAAGGAGTTTGCCACGATATTGGTTGCACATCCACCGACATTGAGATTTGACAATTTGTATTTGGTCAGGTGTGTAACTTGGTGCTGTTTGCTTAGGTATGGCAATAATATTATTCTTTTTTGTAGTACTTTACTGATGTGTTGTTGGCTGTAATAAAATTTACTGGTAGCATTTAGTTGACTTATTTTGTTAAAAAAGTTTGGGTAAGCTTTCTGACAGCTTCGCCGGTCGTAATGTTTGCTTTCCGACCGCTTCCATCTTCTCTTTTATTATTTTACGATGCAAA
>JAEIFV010001867.1:0-13680 GCA_018904265.1 Lordiphosa collinella | reverse complement strand
AAGGACGCGGAGCATGATCAAATACCTGGGAGTCAGGATTGGCTCAAATCTGACTTTTTGGAGCACAGATCCAGCATGCTAAGACCAGGGCCGCCGAGACCACAAAGTCACTTAGCAAGCTAATGGCAAACACCGGAGGACAGATCCAATACAGACGGAAACTTTTGATGGAAGTAAAGAAAGCCATCCTGCTGTATGGGAGCGAGGTCTGGGCAGTTACTCTGAAGGCAAATGCAGACTGAATTCATTGCTTTGAGTCCAAACCGAAGGGGTCTCAACGGGCCAGGCAGCCCAAGTCATTGCTGGAGTAACTGATCGAACTACTAGCAAGAGAGCGCAAACAGATCTATACGATGCGACAAACGGGAGAAGCCACAGTACAATTTCGCGAAACCTGCAGGGAAGAAATAATTGCGCAGTGGCAAGAAAGATGGGCAGTCGAGAACACTGGATAGTGGACAGCCAGGCTTTTACCAGATGCTAGAGAATGGGTCCAAAGGAAGCACGGTGATGTGAAGTACTACATTACACAAATGCTAAAAGGATATGGATACTACAGCACCTATTTGCACAAGATAGGGAAAAGCAAGATACCTAATAGGACAGCGTAGAACATACAATTTTCCACAGTGAACGGTCATGAAACGGAGGTTGAGTTGCCAAACGGATACATTACAAGAGAACGTTGTTGCCAAAATGACCAAGAGCGCTGAAGACCTCAACACAAAATTGTTAGTAGGGTCAATAAAGAGTTTTTGATAAAGAATTTTAAAAAAATTGGACGGAATTAGGCGAAGTTTCGAAATCTCTAGGGATTTTCGATAAACCGTTTCACTTCGACTCCAAAAAAATAGTGCTAAAGTTAGGGTTGACTAGCACTCATTTTTCAACGTAGAGTTTTTGTTAAAGAAGTGAATTTAGTTCAAAAATAATTGGTAACACACCGATTAATTTTAGAAAAAACATATTAAATTACAATATTTGAAAAAATAGAACATGTTACTATTTCTGGCTAAAATTTTTGGAACTGAAAAAATTTTGTAAATCTCGTTTATGTTCCCCATCTTAACGGAGATATCAACCTCTTGAATATCACTTAAGTGGAAATGATATATTTACGTTTTAGATTAAGTACATATATGAATATGGGCCCTAAGGACCTGCTTTTGATTTTAATCAAAGTGGTTGTTAGCCGTCTCTAGGTCGAGGATTGATTATAATTCAATAATCAACGAAATCAACAAAGATTTTGTACATATATATGGGTAGCTTTGGTTACTCAGACACACTGTTTCGATGGCTTCCCAGCAAAATCTCATCAGTGAGTTTCAAGCACTGATACCAACAAGCCGTTTGCAAATACCCATTTATTTAAGCTAAGCGGCGAATGGTATCCACGAAAGATCCAATTGAATATATTTTAAGCTTTTTAGTTATACGCCAGTTGAAAGGTGTGCAATAGTGCTTGAAGGTTTCCCAATAAGTTAGGTCTTCGTTTCGTTGGCCACTGTTAAGTTTTCTGAACATCGTACAGAGTAAACACACAAGTATAAGATCATAGAAAAAATTTTTTTGTAAAAAAGCATTTTATTTTTTGTTTTAAAAGAGAAATTATTTGTTAATAAGTATTTTTATATCTCTTTATGAACATAACCGAACCATTTTTAAAGGTTTTTATAACAAACATTCCAGAGACTGCTGTTATGGTGGTGTCTTTATTAACAATATATATCTTAGCATTAGGGAAAATGTTTGATTATATATTTTTAATAACTCATTAAAAAATGGTTGCTAGATTTTTCTTAAAAATATTGAAATATTTATCAAAAAAACACTCGATTTTCGTTAGCTAAATAAAATATCGAAAATGTTGTTTGTTTAGCGGTGAGTCCACAACAAAAGTAATACGCTTGACCAGCGGAATTGCTCTTCTGACTGTTGAGTCATGTTCTTATCTTTTTTCAATGGTACCGCAGATGAAAGGGCCGACTTAATCAAAACAAAGCAGTCAGCTGTTTTAGAAATTCGATCTTTTGTCAATGAAAAATGTTATAAATGTGCCAATTGAAAAGCACAAAGGCAGAACTATTTGCCATTAAATAAAAATCGCTTAAGTTCATTCTGCTTCCGTCTAGAACTCTGTTAGAACGATTCGCTCTTGAAAATTTTTACTTTGAGTTTAACACGTTTTAAAATGCAATGCAGTAAAAATTGAAAATTACAAAATTTAAGATCTAAACAACACACATTTGAGAGTGCATTGGGATTGAGTCAAAAATTTTTCAGTTCAGGTCTGTATCCAGATGTGAATTAACGAGAAGTAAAGTAAAATTTGCATACAAAAATGACAGGAGTAAACCAAAAAAAGAAATTTTGATTGAAATTTGTATGAATTTTTTACTGTACTACTCATTAATTCACATCTGGATACACACCTTAAGCCAAAAAATGTTTTATTGAAGTAATTAATTCATGATTCAAAAAGAATTTTACACAATTTCTGAACCGCCGGCTCGGTTCATTACACGGTTTTTGGAGCTAACTGAACTGCGGTTTCGGTTCGGTTCAGTGGTTCATAAAGGCATACGAGTATGACCAGAAGCTAAACTTCAAGAGTCATATTGAGCATTCTCTCAGAAGAGCTAAGATCCAATTTAGCCAAGTTAGGCATATATTAAGACCATTGGCGGCGACTCCAATCGTCCCAAGGCCTGAGTTAATAAGAATATGCTCCCTTGTGTACAAGAAACTAGTACAACCAATACTAGTCCATGGACACATAGCATGGTTTAATATAAAATCCAGGCAGATGGAAGATCTACGTCTCTTTGAGAGGCGGGTCGTCCGTTTAGATATAATGGGCGTATTCAGCAGATAAATCCGTTTTACGAATTCTGATTTACGATATGCGATTGCTAATAATTCTCTGCTGAATGACAATGATTCCTTAGTTAAGGTTATTTTCTGGCTTTACATTCACACCATAAAAAATTAGGCTTTAGTACTAAATACATTTGAGAATTGAAAATGGAAGCAAGCGTTGAGAGTTAGTAAGCATTATTAATTAAAAATTTAGTGGTTTTTAATCAATGAATAATTCTTTTATCCGAGTCTATCAAGTGGAGTCCTAGCGCTGTAAGGCTCCTCTTGGACTTAAATAAGGACAACAGACAGAACTTTCGAAACATACGCCTTGAAGAATAACCGATTGACCTTGCTTTCTGTTGTATTAATCTGCGGCGTTTCCTACAGGTTGCTTAATAGATATATGGCACCCATCCTTTGCCCCAATCGCTCCTGGGATTCCACACGATTTTTGTTTAAATATTTATTATTTGTAAAAAGCTTACTGTGAGTTATTTGGCCAATTCACATATGTAGGCATTAGCCTCGATAGATTCCCTGTTATGTTGTAAAAAATTTGGTGGCCTGAACTTGTTGCAATGTCGAATCGATCGCCAACAGACGAGAAAGATTCCTGCTTACTTAGCAGCCAAATTGAAAATAGCATCTTCTTTGAAAAACATACATTTGCAATTGTTTCATTCTCTGTTAGTGCCGTTGCATTTGTTGTTACACCAAGAAGTTCCTGAAAAACGCAAAGTTAACAGAATTCTATTATCATCCAAATTCTATTATCAAAAGTTGTGCGTGACATCCTAAAATGCGCCTTGAATTTGACCATTCACTTCCTGGGAACTGTGTCCTCGTAGAATGATTTAGAGCGAGTGCGATTCCTTTGGATTTTTCGATTGCCCCAATTGCGGCTACGAATGGGTTGCTCATTGACCAGATCTATTAAATTCATCCTCACAAAAGACCGTCCCAATTAAATTTATGTCAGCTTATTTTAGATTTGGGTTTAACAGTTGGCCGTGCAATCGGCAAACGGTCTCACCAATCATACATTTTATATGATTCCATCTCAGCAATCATGTTCGTCAAATTTATCAATCGCAATCGGCAATCGCTGTATTCAGCAGGTAAAATCGGCAATCATAAATCAGAAATCGTAAATCGGACTTATCTGCTGAATACGCCCAATAAACTTGTAATATTTTTAAGTTTTCTTGACAAAAAAAATGCGAAACTTTTATGAGATATGAAACAAACGAAATCACAGCTTATTCTTTTTCAAATGTAAAGTAAAATGGCTTGTGAAGTTGACACAGCCCCAAAGGGCAAAAAGCCAAGTCTCTCTTTATCACTTGGCTTGTGCGCTTCTAATTTTCGCACAAGAGAAAGGGACCTACTGTTTAACGCCGAATCCAAACGGCAATTTTAGAAGCTTTTCATGGCTAATTACTACCAAGATGGCGCCAACAGCAGAGAGGGGTGGCGGGGTGTAAAGTTTATTCAAAGAAAAAACTTTTCATTAGATGGTCCGGGGGGGGGGGGGAGGCCAGAACCACTAACACAGCGGTCGCGCACACTAGCCGCTGAGCCACCCGGCCACCCAGTACACTTAGTACACTTAGGTTAAAAATTTAATTAAAATTTTACTAAGCCCCTTTTATATAAAAAGCACTTTGATTTGACTAAAAACATGTTTAAACTCCAAATTTTAGTTGCCCTATTTATATTCACATTGCTGGAAATTACAGCTGGTCTAATTTATTCGAAATTTATGAATTCTTTTTGGCAGATGGTTAGCAGATTCAATTCAATATAAGTAGTATTTTTGCCATGTAGCAACCCAGTGGCGCAACTGGTTGAGACGGCATTCCAATCTCGTTCATAGTGTTGCGGATCATTAATGTCCTTTGTCGTGTTAATTTTCAAAAGATGGCCATGGCAAATAGAAAAGTTATACATTTTAAAGATTTGTGCTGACTTTCTTAACAGTGCCATCGACTCTAGTCTCAGTTGATCTGGCTTTATCCACCATAAGACATGAATTGTCTTATCAATATTAAAGAAATTCTGAACAATATTTTAAATATTAAAGACACTAATTTTCTGTTAAAATTAAGTATATCATGGGCAAAACCAAGGTTCGAACCTAAACCTTCTCTCAAATACCTCGAACCTCAAAATTCCGAACATTAACCATTGATAAATTTTGGTTCGAACCCGCTATAGGAAGTTCCCTAAAAACTGATTGGGTTTGCAGGTTAGCAAGATAGCTTTTATTAGGTAGCCTCTTTCAACTTAATTCTGTTTTTAAGCGATTCCACAGAACTGTATCAAGTGTTATACAAAGTTTTTTTAATAAAACTTCAACTTATAATTTTCGAAAAATATTTTAAACTAAATCAGAAAACTATACATTTTCCCAAAATTGCGGCCCTCAAACTCTCAACCAACTACCTTAAAAATAATGTGGGTAATTTCAAATATTTGTCCCCCCCTCCTCTAAGTATCACTTCAATGTCACGAATTGGAGCACCTGTTAAATTTCCCGCTCATTTAGTCGAGTTGTGTCATTATATCATCCCAAAAACACAAAAACCGCCTCATTAAATCACGCCCTTGTAAACTGTGGCCTAATGTGTTTGTCATTTCGTTGGTTAATAATACATTAGGCCAACAATTTGAGTTCAATGTAAAATGTCCGTTGAGTTGTCAATTTAAAAAGTGCACACGTACACACGAGTGGTACATATGTAGGTACACATGTAGGTAAGTAGAGCGATTTAAGTCGCGCAGATAAACAAACAAAAAATCACACAAAAAGTTGTCAAGTGTCAAATTGAATCATACAAAACAAGAAACAAAAACAAAAACAAACGAAAAGCGAAAAACCAGCGGCTATAAAACTGAAACATGCAAACAGTTGGCCAGATTAGAGAGATGCAAAAGCACAAACAAAAACGGCAAACAATGTCAAAGCTCTGGACTGACAGTTAACATATTTGGATTGGTTCTAAAGTAAATTGTAAATAATATTCTTACCTAAACTCTTTTACAAAAATGTTGCAAAAATAAATATCCAATTGGCACTGCGCAAGCGTCACTTTGTGTGTTTAATTTTGTTGCATTTCAATTTTACACAAATATTTCGTTGCAATTTTCACTCCATTATATTTTATTGCTAATTTTTTGCACACTTAAAAACTTTTTATTCTTTGGCACTTTTTTTCTCTTATTTTTGTATTTAACTTTTGTAGGCACTTTTTAGCACTTTTCTTTTTGTGTTGTAAATTTTCCTAACAAAATAAACTTCCTTGGCTAAATTTTGTGTTTATTTCGCCTTTGCGAAACTCTTGCATTTCGTGGGGACAAACGGCCGCGGCGGTATAAGCGTTTCGTACGAACGTCAGAAAGCGCTCAACTTGAACTGAACCAAAAGTATCTTGAACTGAACTGAACGCGTATCTGAATCTGCGCCAGCATAAGCAGCGACGTCGACGTCAATGTCACAAAACTTTGTTTGTTTCGTTTCCATGCCGGTGGCTATGCTGCCACGGAATTGAAACACTCACGCACGAGTGTTCCGCTGGCCAGGCGTTCCCTTCCGCTCAATGCACAGAACCTGCTTTGAGTCGAAAACAGGTTTCGTTTCGTTGAGTGAGTCTTGGCCAAGTTAATTACTCAATTATGCGGCAACCGAGGAGAGAGATGGAACCTGAATCTATGCAATTTAGGTGGAGTTGTATTTTGAGAAATTTATTGTTTTTTATCTGAACAGAGAGTTCACAGGTGGAAGGCAATAGAGATTTTTCATTTCTTTAGTAGGTAGTATTTTGGGTTATTTTTTTTTTTGGGGAAAGATGCTTTTATTACTCACCAACCAAGGGACGGACGGTGGAAAGAAGCTGGCGATGTGAGGCGTCAATTTGATGAGCGTGTGAAATGTGGCCCGAGGGATGCCATCAAGCAGGTGGACTTTAATTAAGTATATGACCATGACCCAAGCCCGTAAAGCACAAATGAGCTAGAGGAATGGGCCTGTGAAATAGGCAAGAAATAACAACAAAAAAATCTGAAGAAATTTCATGGACAATGCCCAGAGAATCGAATGCTAGTATAAACAAAAAGGCCAACTCAATTGAAACAACAACAAAGAACAACATGGTAACACAACCCTCTTTTAGGCCTCACATTGGGGGACACTACGTTATATATACACTCTTACTCGGTTCCCAAAGACAAACATTATGTGTTTAACCACGTTAACAGAACACCTACGCACCTTCACCACATAAAGGTATATCTATAACTAATCCCACCCAAAACTATTTATAACCACATTGCCTTTTTTTCTTATCGACATTCCAGCAAAAAGAAACAAAAGTCATAGGAAAAGAATAAAAGATTAAATATTTAAGTGAAAAACAATACTAAAACTAAAAGCATATGGATTCAAATATTTATTTTTTTGGACACCCCCCCCCCCCTCTAAAATGGTTGTAAAAACCACCAACCCCCCACATTTTTATAGGTAGAAGGTTCAATCCTTCAAAATACTTTACATATACAATAAAATTTTTTAAAACTTCAAAGGGAGGGCAAAAAATTTATAGATTGTTGTTCGTTAATATATAAAAAAAAAACAAATGGTGGGCAGCACCAGTCACACCGATACAGAGTATGTTATAGTCGGCTCGACTGACTTTCTTTCTTGTTTGTGATATATCAGAAAACTTTTTTGGACGAAGGCGGGCAGACCCAGTACGGAAAGTTTCTCTCTTCTCCAATGCAACTTCACCTTTGGTTTTCTTTATTAGCCCTTCATATTTTGCTCTTAGAGCCTGAGCAGTGCGTTGAATTCGGGTCTTGCTCTCGTAAGTGGACGCCAGTTCTGCCCATGTTTACTCCTTTTGATTCCAAGTGACTGCATTGGACTTCTTGACAGTCTTGTTTTTCTTCTACTAGAGCTACTAGTTCCCATTCCTCCTCGACTGTAAAATTCTTAAGCACATTGCTTTTTTGTTAAATTTTCCATGTTTTCAGATGACAGACAATATTTTAACTGCAGAAAATTACTCAGCAAACGAGTGCTGCCAGCTTATCACTGGAAGTGCTACCTCCTTGTTACAGAATTTGTCATTCGGATGTAAACGTTTTTGATAAGTGTTTATATGGGACTTTATCTGTTATATAGCACTATTTGACACATATCTATTTGAAACTTATTAGGATGAGGCTGAGTTATCGGCCCTAAGACTACTTTACGGACCTTACCATTCTAAGAGAGCTATACAATATTGATGTCCGATTTCTTCCAAGCTTAGTGGAATCATGGAAAAGCATACCAAACAAACAATTACGAAATTTGGAGGCGATTCAATTCAAAATAAAAAGTTCTTCTCACTATAACTTATTTTTCGACTGAGCATTCGTACTGCTGCTATATGATATTCATATGATAGTCATCCGCCTTTGACAAAACTTTGTAGAATTGTGTAAAAGTATATGAAATAAGTAAATGCCAATGAAAAATACATTTCCATAGAAAGCGAAAAGTTTTTCTCACTAGAACTAGTTTTCCGACCGATCGTTCCTATGGCATCTATATGCTATAATCATCCGATTTTGATAAAACTTTGTAGAATTGTGGAAAAGCATTCCAAATTAATAATACCAGTTTGAAGGGCATTTCCATTGAAAACAAAATAGTTTTTCTAACAAAAATACTTTTCAGACTCTACTTTTCTACGACAGCTTTACTACAGAGATGTCCGATTTCAACCAAACTAAGTGGAATCATGTAAGTGCAAAGCATACTAAGAATTATAAAGTTTGGAGGCGTTCCCATTGAAAACAAAAGTTTTTATCACTAAAACTAGTTTTTCGACTAATCGTTCCTATGACAGCTTTTTGTATTTGTATTTGTATTTATTTAAAAAGAGTTGACTAAGTAGCTGTCAACATACTAAGAATATTAAACCCAACCAGCCTCCGACCGAATTGGGAGAACATTTTTACGATGTAATTCGACTCACATCAAGTTGGCGGAGGCAAAGATTTACATTTGTTGACATTACAAAACAAGGAACCCTTAGAAGTTAACAAATGGTATAAGTCATTATAAAGCATACATATGATACGAAACGGGTCGTGAGATTCAAAATTAGATCTACTTATATGTAAGAAATCGAAAATTTAATTTGACTTATAAGAAAACTAGAGTCAATGTGCCCATGTATTAGTTTATGAAGGAACATAACTCCATGGCAGATTCTACGATCCTATAGAGACGGTAGGCTTAAAAGTCGGAGTCTATCCACATTCGATGGCAAGCGACGGTGGGTTCCCAGTTTAATCCATGTAAGGCAAACAGGAGACATTGCTTCTGCACCGACTCAATGAGGTCCTGGTAAATTGCATACTGCGGAGACCATACGCATGAAGAATGCTCGAGTATTGGTCGAACAAGTGAGACGAAAAGAAGCTTAGTGGTGTAAGGGTCATCAAACTCTTTGCTAACGATGATGCCAATGTGATCCGAAAAGTTCAGGTTATGGCTGAATAAAACGCCTAGGTCTGTCACAGCATGTATGCGCTCGAGGTAATGCAGGCCAAGACAATAGTTACCCATAAATGGGGTAGAACGGTAAAAAGACATAAAACAACATTTGGAGGGGTTAAGGTTCAACAAATTGTTGGTGCACCAAGAATAAAGGTGGTTTATGTCATTTTGTAATAAGAAAAGTGAATCCTGATCCTTTTGATGCATAAAGATTTTGACATCGTCAGCATACATCAAACAAAGAAGCATGCAAGAACTAAATATAATTATATGAGAATGGCCCAGTTAATTTTAAGCTGCTTCTAACACTTTGCTTATGGAGTAGTAAAGAGATCGTTTTGTAAATATTTTATGATTGAAGAATGTATTGGGGCAGTCTTTATCAACAATGAATATATTGCATTTATAGCTTTGTACTCAGACAAGCTAAATCGAATTAGCTGGGGTCGAGTTCATATAAAAAACGGTAGCTAAACGCTTGCTAAAATTTTTAGCTGGCCTCTTAGCTTGAGCCGTTCTCTGACAAGCTAAATGCCTTAGCTTATACCTAAAAACGCGTGGCACCGCAACCTTGACTGGTTAAAAAGCTAATAGCTTTAGTTATAGTTTTAGCTAGGTAGGAGCAAAAAAAATGTTTGCAATTATTTAGCAAGTTACCCTGCTAAGTGAATTCTACAATGGCTGCAGCCTGCAGCAAAAAACAAAATAAAACACAACTAAGGATACAACTACTCCTGCAAATCAATTTAATTGTAATCAAATCCCACAAGGGAGCAACACAGTGCAGTAAGACCGTTTGGTATTTTTAGCGTTGAGCAGTCACACTGTTCCCTTAGCTGGGACTCCAGCGGAAAAAAGTTGTATTTTTAGCAAGGTCTAGATGTAGTTTGTCTGAGTATATTGCTTAAGTATGCAAATTATGGTTTGAAGATCTAATTTAAAAAAGCTTGAAGTATTCTCAGTGATTGGAAAGTAACTCATATTTCTTGCCTAGTATATTAAATGTTCAATTTATGATTTGAAATGATTTTCTTACTTCAAGAAAGTATTTTTGTACTAGACCTGCAATTTGACTTTTTATGAAAGTTTTAAGGTCGCACAATAAATTAAGGTTCCATTTAAACCAAGGCCAAGTCTCACTTCTCACTTCCTTTTCTTGGATATCACTTTAGCTGGCATTTTTCTCCCTCATTTTTTTTCTTCTAAAATCTTGTTTCTGCATTTGTCATCGTCCTGCAATTCAATGCAATTTAAAGTTGAAGAATATCTTTGACGATGCCTAACAACAGGAAGACTTTGCTAAATCATGCATCTACTTATTGCATTAGGCGAATGCAAAGAGTATGAAAAAAAAGACCTTCATTATTTATATGCTTATCTGCTGCTTGATAAACTCCATTCAGCACATTTGCCCAGGGCTCCCGCTCTAACATTATTTCCCCCTTGCACACGCCATGGCTATGGCTCCCGGCTGCCGGCTGGCCACCATGTGATGCTGCTGCTGATGCTGATGATGATGCACCTGTCGACGCCAACTTAGGCGGAAATGTGTTTGTTGTTTTGGTAGTAGCATAAAAGCCGGCTTATTGACATAACAATAAAAACTACATACTACACACGGCGCAACACAATCAAAATCATCAAAATCATTCACGATTTGCGGCCACAAAAAGTGCAATGAAACTGCATAATAAAAATAAATAAGCGCATAAAACATAAAGGTGAGCGCAGTGAAAATTTGCAGTAATTTGAGATTACGTTGGCATTATGAGCGTGGAGACCGGGTAAAGCGTTGCGACAGCAAAAACTCAAAGCAGCCTCGTCCGAGCGGACTACAAAAGCCGCAACTGTTAATGAATGGCAATGGCTTTGTTGGTAATGAAGTGTTGACCATAATGCGCGACGATGACGCCAAAGAAGATGACTGAGTTGACACTGTTTGGAGATAAGCCAGATAAGGAAAGACGTTGTCGTTGAGTTGCAGTTTGGTTTTTGGGGATCCAGCTGAGCAATTAGCCATAGTCCATAGTCGAGGAAGGTCCTGAGGCTAAAAGAAACACTGAAAAAATATGTCACCTAATGGCGAAATTATGTCAAATTAAGCCAGGGATTGGCATTGAGAGCAGAGCAGTTGCCATTGGCAACAAAATGGGGAGAGGGCGTTCAAAGGCTTCTCTTTTTAGCTTTGACTTTTTGGGTCGGCAATGGGAGCAGAGCAATTGCCACTGGCGACAGAGAAAATATAAGTTTACTTTGGCAGAATAGACCTAGAAAGCGTTAGAAAGCCTTTCCCATTAAGCTTGGATATGTTCTCTGCCCCCATTTGCCCATCACTGCCTACTCTACTCTTACTCTAGGGTTGAACGATCCTCCAGAGTTGAAAAATTTATTCCAACATAAATTAAATATTTTTATTCTAATGAAAAATTTCGATATGGGCATAAAAAATATGAAGGGTAAATGTAAATGGCTAAAATGAATTATGTTACAACTGGCAGTTGCGTCCACTCATTCGGCTATTAAAAACTGGCAAGGGCCAGTTGCTTGCACAAAATCACACCAAGTCTTCTTGGAAAAGTCCAATGGGTTTTTTGGGTAATAAAAATTGAGAAGCTTGCAAGCTTGAGTTGTGGATTTTCACACATCACAGACATATCGAGGGAGCAGCTGGAGGTGGGGGCAGGCAGGCAAATATTTGTCTTTGATTTAAGCCGTAGTTGGGACGGGACTTAAGGCGACACTTGCAACGACGACGGCGTCTCTCTTTGACCATTTGCATTGTCTTGACTTTGCTTGTTTTTACCAATCGTGTGAGATGGCTAGGCCAAGCTGACAAGCCAGACGCAAATCATGATTTGTTGTCCAATGTCTCTTCGGTATCCCTACCCCCACTCCCCCCCCACTAACTCAACTCGTTTACAGCTGCGCCTTTCAACGTCAAACAATGAAATTGTCAAGTGTTGACAAATAAATTTGAGGATTTTCGAGAAGATTTACTTATGCTAATGAAAGACACTTGTCGCACACACTTACACACACGTACAAATCTCTCTCCCGCTCAGGCTGCGGCATCTTCTTGAAGTGCGAGGCCAACGTTGCTTCGCATTAATACTGACAGTCGTCGGGTCTGGGTTGGGAAGTTGGGGTAGTTTTCCTGGGCGCAAATAGAAGAAAAAAAAATGGGAAGTACCGTAACAAATTTGCAAAGTGAAAGAATTCGACGAGAAAGAAAGATTTGTTTATGGAATGAGACAAGTCATTGAATTGCAGAGGTCGGCAGAAAAATATTTATGAGAAAGGGAGAAAAATGCAAAATTTGAAAATAAGAGTTTCTCTTCAGATCTGGTTCTGAATAAATACGGATTTTGTATAGCGCCCTTAAAGTGTTGATTTTGAAACCGAGACTAAACGGTGTCGAAAGTCAACAGGATCAGAAAATACAACACAATATTATATTCCAAATGTAAATCTAAACTCAACATTCTGGATAAAAGTTCGTTAAAACTCGACTGCAAAACGAAATGGGTAATATTAGGTTTAAAGAGATTGAATTAATTTTCCATTATATTTTATAAAAATTTTAAATCTAAACTAGAAAAAACCCGGCTTGCTTCGATACCGCCGTAAGTTAAGCTATTAAAACCGATATCGATATCAGTTTTTCTTTTCCGACATGGGGGTGGATTTCACAAGTTACACGGCTTAAAGCAGATTCACCTCTTATGCCCCGCCGCGGTTAAAAATAATGTCTCACCTGTGGGGTGGTCTTTTGAGAATTAGAGTTTACAAAACCCATTTGATATAGATTGCCCCCAATAAGAATTGGCCTTATTACACACGACTCTGCCCGATTTGTGTATGTAGATTCTCCAAAATTTGTAAGACACCTAATCCATACTTTTGTGAACGCAAAATCTTGATGTGAGTTGAAAAGTTCCGTTTTTCAAAACATTTTAAGCTCTAAAACAAATTTGAGTTCCTGGTCCGCCTCCAGGTCCACCTCCAGGCCTACCTCCAGGTCCACCTTCAGGTCCACCTATAGGTCCACTTCCTGGTCCACCTCCAGGTTATCTTCAGTTCCACCTCAAGGTAGACCTAAGGTCTCCAGGTTCACCCTCCAGGTCCAACTCTGGGTTCACCTTCCAGGTCCACCCCAAGGCCAACCTCCAAGTCCACCTCCTGGTCCATCTCCAGTTCCACCATCTCAGGTTCCACCTCCACGTCGAACTTTATGTTCACCTCCAGGTCCTCCTCCAGGTCCACCT